>APFE030867222.1:0-44001 GCA_000404065.3 Pinus taeda
ATTAATCCTTTTCTCAATGCTATAGTTCCAGTTGAGCTTGTGATGAATATCAATTCCTAGGTACTTGTAGGAAGACACTTCCTCCAAGTTACTATTTCATACATAAAATTAGGGTAAGTGTCCTTCTTGGATTTGATAATCATAACTTTTGTTTTGTCAGTGTTAACAATCATCCCCATGGTAGATTAGAAATCCTTAAGAAGTATAAGCTGATTATCAAGATCAGATGGGCACCTTGCGAGAAGAACAAGATCGTATATATACTTTTAGGTATATATTTTAATCATTTGTATTGGAATTCAAAAAAATATTTTAATAATATGTTTAAATTATTAAATTTATATAAATTAAGTATTTTTTTGAAAAAATTTAATGGTTCTAAATCTTATTTAGAATTTTTAATCAACTTTTATTTTCGTTGATGCATTTTTTTTATTTGTCATGTTGTCTGTGATACTTCAGGCTTGCCTTGTGGCTTGAGACACTTAGACCCATAGGCATCTAATTCGTCAAAATCACCAGAGGATAGCACTCGTCTGTAGATGGCTAGCGAAGATGCTTTTTTACAGCCTTACCCTATGGCTTGAGACACTCAAACCCACTGGCATCTAATCCATCAAAATCACTGGAGGATAACACCCGTCTATATATGGCTAGCAAAGATGTTTGTTTACGTCGAACCCCAATAGTTTAGGAACACCCGGTAACTGGATAAACAAGTTGAGGCAAAAGAGGAGGTTGTGGAGGAAGCGTTGTTACCTTCACTGAGGATGGTAGTTAGATTTGCCATTGTTATTGGAATAAGCAAATAATACACCTATAAACAGAAATAATAGTAAGAGGATGGAGCAAAGGCAATCAAAGTTTGATCAATGGAAGTACAAGCGAAGACAGATTTAAAGATGGAGTCAGCGCTTTGAGCAATGAAATGATGTTGTGACACCCCAGGTTATTGTAAATATTTAATATTTATTTTTGTATGAATTAGGTAATTACGTAGTAAAAAATAGTGTCTGAAGTTGAATAAATAATAAAAGAGATAATGAGTATTTAAGCAACGTCCTAGAATTTACAGAAGGGGCCCAAGTAACTCTCTTTTTACCGACAATTAACAGTTAAGTAGTTACTCCTTCCTTTTCTTGTTGGGGATGTGTGAAACCCAACAGAGAGAGAGGGAGGGAGGAAGAAGGCAGGAGGTTGCCAAGGGGGGTGATTCTAGAGCTAGGCATGAACGAGTGGGACACTTCTGTGAAGAAATTCTATGTTGGACTGAATCAAGTCTTGAGGCCAGTGAATTTTGTAAACTATTGTGAAGAACATTGTTCTACAATAGAGAAGCACGGGGGAAGGCCTTGGATGTAATTGCCATTTCCTCAAGGACAAGTGGTGGGAACCTATCCGTAAATTTTTGGATCCTCACACAATATATAAGTATTAACTTCTCAGAATATCATCATTTGGTTATTATTGAAATGAATACCATTAGGAATGCTCTATTGTTGAATAGATTTAAGAAGAAATGTAACCTTTGTAAATTCTGAGCTATGAAGGAAGAAAAGAAACTTCTGTAAATTATGTGTTATGAATAAAGAAAATAAACTTCTGTAAATTTTGTGTTGTGCATGAAAATTGAAACTTCTATATATTTTGTGTTTTGAGATTCTATAGATTCTGTGTTATCTTTCCAAAGCAAAAAGAAGATGAATAACGAAGGCTATATTTACATCTAATAATGCCAGCATGAGTACAACTCGTACTTTCAGTAACATAGAAAGTGGTCCAACCTTAAGAAGTAGAGGAGCAGTATAGTTTCTATATTGTTGTTAGAAAATAATTCGAAACTTTCAACAAATCATTTTCGAACACTGCCAACCCAGTTAGAATTAAAATTGAGGACATGTATGTCAGTTATCAAAAACTACGTTATCAAACAAATAACAATATATTTCAACTATACTGCAAGTACCTTGCATTCGTCAGGCTATAAGTCGTGACCTAACATTGTGAATGGAGGTATAGCAAGTAAGTTCTGATCACTTTTAGGAACCAACCCTTTTACGCAACAATTAGAAGGATGAGATTCAAAGAGTGAATGCGTAATCTTTGATTAAACAAATGTGCAAACAAGGAAATTTTAATTAATAATACTTGATGTGAAGGGTCGCCAAAACCTTTAATCGAATCAATTAACAAATACACAGAATTGTAGGTTGGAACGAAAAACCCTTGTCCTCAATTTACTTTCTTGACCTTGTCTCTTCCGTGACAACCAAGAAGTAGTTCTAGGTGAGGGATTATCTTCCTAACAAATAAAAATTATACATGGAAGCATTCATAAACACTTTAAGCGTCTCTATAGTCAATGATTGAGATTTACTGTAAATAGTCCATTGTTCAGACAAAAATACATATTTCGAGGAAAACCCTCCTGAGGACTATGAAATTTCAAGAGGAAACAATCCTTCACATGAAAAATCATTAAAGAAACTATTATACTTGAAAACGAAGAAAATTGTAAAGGAAGTTTGCAACTATAACTAATTTAACCCATAGTAAATTATCAAAAGATAACATGTACAATGTCTCTAGAATTTGAAGAAAATATCCATTGTAGGTTGTAGCGTTTAGCATAAATCAAGAGAATGGGGTTATTACCTTGTTGGAGCTATGTCTACATAGCAAGAGGAACCTAAGAAAGGTTTTAGTAAACATGAAATAAACAGAGAGTACATTAACTTAGTTATGAATTTCTTAAGCCACAATTATAACATGTTATTCAGAAATACATAGCTGGTAAAAAAACTGAGAGTTAAGATTGAAGGAATTCTCAATTCACATGATAGTTATCTAAGGAAACTATTCCAATTTGGACCTAGCCTCTGGGAGTCTTTATGTCGCCATGCGAGTATGCGGCTAGAGGAAGGAGCATGGGCAACTCTGCAATTGACAGCAAGACAAAATCTTAGACAGAACAACTATAGAGATCACTGGAAACTCTGAAGAATACTAATGCACTACCTATATGAACAAAATTCCAGCGCTACCTTCGTGACTCAAAAAACCCCAGTTTAAAAGCCAAACCTAATATCTGTAGGCAAAGACAAAGAGAACATCAAAATAACCTTTGTGTTGTTACCCAAAACCCTGTTTTAAAATAAAAGAATCTGATAGCCATCAAAATTTGACTCACCTGCAAACTGGGGAAATAGACTTTGGAAAGGTATGTGAGTTATAGAAGGTAACGATAGTGGTAGTTACTTATAATTGGAATAGTGACCAAGGAAGTAAATTAGCCACGTAGGAGGAGAGTTTGGTAGAATCAGAGTTTCACAATCCCATAACCCCCAAAAACGCATTGAACAAATGAACCGTGGAGGTGAGGCTAGCACAAAACAGCTACCCATAAGCCCTACAATCAATGGAGACTATCAGATGTAGAGGGTTTGGATCGACGGTGATGTTAAATCTACATGGTGCGTGTAGGACCTTGTTACCTAGGCAACAAGCAAGATTAAATGTTGGCTAGCAGGTCAATTAAATGGAAAAGAAATTATTGTAGCCGGAGTACACTCCTGACTATAGACTGTACAGTGAAATGAATGCCTGCATTATTACATTAATAGAACCTTAGACCCAACTTGTAGCATGCTCCATAATTTAATTGATGGTAATATGGTTATTGTTATATTGTGTATCGTTTATTTTGATTTTTAAAATTAAAATATGGTAATGGTAAGAGTCTACTAGGGGATCAAATATGTGTATTACATAATGGCCAGTAATTTTTTTTTCATGTTAAGGGGCGGGTAGATGTAACAAGTGGTATCAGAGCCTAAGTTGCAACATTGAGGCTTGAATGGTTTAAGTTAGACTGACAAATTTCATAATGATACATAAAGAAAGAACTAAGTACCATGAGACAAGGAGCAGGGAGCAATCCACATGGGGGATCAATACCTATGCTAGGAAGCAACTCGGAAGTGTGGGTTTAGTTGGACAGAGAAAACCAGAACAAAAATGCTGCATTGCTGGAAACCATCCAACAACTATAAGAGGAAATGATGAATTTAAGGGTAGACAATGAAAGGTTACGTTTGGAACAAGAGAAAATTATGAAGAGCCTATCAGACCGACAGAACGAAAGGAACCCAAATCCTAGTCAGAATGAAGGGAATGAGGGGAGGTTACACCGGCAGTGAGAAGAGAACCCAAAATGAGAAGGGAGTCAAAATGGTAATGAAGAAGAATCTGATAATGTTTACGGGGTTAAAGGGGAAAAGACAGAAAACTAAATTACAAGGGGAGTTCAAAAAAAATAAATCCCCGAGTTATGATGGAGAGGTTGAGTAAGCAGTAGAAGCATGGTTAATAAATATGAACAAATGCTTTCAAATATATGAATATGATGAAAATCTAAAAGCAAGGTTGGCAATATATCAGCTACAAGTTAAAGCCACCCTATGGTGGGAGGAAGTTAAAACGATTGGAGGAATAGAAGAACAAGAAGTTACCTGGGAATAGTTTCAAAAGCACTTCAAGGATAAATATTTAACAAAGCAATCTTATGAAGAAAAGGACAAAAAATTTCAGTACAGCGGTTTACCAGTAGTTTACATGCTTACATGAAGGAAATACTGGAATTTGATAATCCTAAGATGATGGATGAATATATTCAAAAAGATCGAATCTATTACCAACAAATTAGGCAAAAAGGTGATAATAATAAGAATTGGGCAACTAAAAATGGGCAAAAAAACTTTCCAGTTAGTGAGAATGCAAGGGCAGTGGGCTCAAAGAATATTAACCGGAAAATGTTAAGTGGAACCCAAGCTAGAGGTCAACATAAATTTAGATCTCGGCCTAAAGTAAAACAGAATGAAGCCTCTAGCAAATCGGAATCCCATTTACAGTGTTGGGGTTGTGGGGAACCCCACTATTATAAAAATTATCCTCATCGTACTTGAGTTGAACCAGTTGCAAATATTCAAGAGGCCTCTACTATTGGTGATGTGGCAAGAAGCATACCGAGAATCAACATAACATTAGAAGATCATCAAGTAGAGTACCAACCAACGGTGGTGGAACTTGAAGGTAAAATACTTAACCATGCCATTTCCATTTCGATAAATCATTGTGGAAGCCTAAGTTATATCAATCCAAAAATAGTTGATTTATGTCATATGTAAAGGGCAAAATTCAAGAATCCTTGGCTAGTACAATTAGCCACAGGAGCCAAATGACAAGTAATTTCAAAAGTAGAGGATTTCATCATAAATGTAGTGGGGCAGCAGTTTAAGGCCAATTTAAATATGCTACAACTAGGCTCCTATCACGTACTAATTGGCATGGACTGGTTGGAGCAACATTCGACCTTGGTGAATTGCAAAGATAAAACAATTAATTTTCTTACTGATGAAGGTATGAGAAAATAAATTCAAGGTGTTAGAAGAGAAGTTAAGTTTCATCCCATTTCTGCCCATCAGTTAGGAAAATGTATTCATAAATGCTGTCAAATTTATATTGTTCAAGTGGGCTATGCCAATTCTAAGGAAAAGATAGTTTCCCTAGAACAGATATCTGATGTCTAGGAATTTAAAGGCATCTTTCTGGAAGAAATTTTGGGACTTTCCCCCAAAAGGAACCTTGAGTTCATTATAGAATTGGTTCCTGGAGCCACTCCAATTTCTAAGGCCCCGTATACAATGAGTGTTCCAGAATTGATAGAATTAAAGATGCAACTCCAAGAATTATAGACAAAGGGCATATTCATCCCAGTGTATCCTCGTGGGGAGCTACAGTTTTAATTGTGAGAAAGAAATATGGTACTCTCCACATGTGTATAGATTACAAACAATTAAACAAGTTAACAGTTAAAAATAAATATCGTTACCCAGAATTGATGATTTTCTTGACCAAGTCAAAGGCACTGCTATGTTTTCAAAAATTGATTTACGATTTGGATATCACCAGATACGAATTAAGGACGAGGACATATATAAAACAGTGTTTATAACACGTTATGGACACTAAGAATTTGTTGTTCTACCTTTTGGACTTACTAATGCCCAAGAAACATTCATAAGTATGATGAATGGAAATTTTCACCCTTTTCTAGATAAGTTTGTTCTCATTTTCATTGATAATATTCTTTTATATTCCAAGAATATGAAAGAGCATCGAGATCACCTTCCGGTAGTGCTGCAAAATCTGAGGGAAAATCACCTCTACATCAATTTCACTAAATGTGACTTTTACAAAGATCAAATCCAATATTTAGGACATATCATTTCATCTGAGGGTATAGTTGTAGACCCAGAGAAAATCAAAACCATAATGGAATGACCTGCTCCAACTAATGTATCAGATATAGGTTCCTTTATGGGCTTAGCCGGATATTATGAGCGATTTATTAAAGGATTCTCTAAAGTTTCCTACCCAATCACCTCCTTGCAGAAAAAAGGGAAAGTATTTAAGTGGTCAGAAGAGTGTCAACAAAGTTTTGAAAATCTGAAACATTTACTCACTACCCCTCTCGTGTTGAAAGTTGCAGATCCATAAAAAGAATTCACAGTTTGTATAGATGCGTGCGAAGAAGGTGTAGGTGGGAGGGGGAGGGTGGGGTTAATGTAAGAGGATAAGGTAATTTCTTATGAATCTCGTAAGTTCAAAGAACACGAGCAAAGATATTCTACCTATGACTTGGAGCTAACAGCTGTAGTCCATGCTTTGAAGGTATGACGACATTACCTATTAGGGAAAAGCTTTTTGTTACTGACTAATCACAACAATTTGACTAGCTTCTTTAAGCAACCTCACTTGAATGCACGCCAAGCCAGGCGGACAACATTCTTGAGTGAGTTTTACTTTGACATCAAACATCTTAAAGGAAAGGAAAATCGCATGGCCGACACACTAATCAGAAAAATGCATCATGTCTATGGAATCTCCTATAGTCAAGTGGAATTCAAATTTTCCAAGCAGATTAAGGAGGCTGCCTTGAAAGACCCGGAATATGAATATCTTTAGCAGCAAGCTAAGCTGGCACAAAATACTAGAATCCAAACAGAATATAGTATTAATCATGAATATTTGTTAACCTTCAAAGGAAGAACATATGTCCCTAACCAGCTGTTAATGAAACAATTTATAGTAGATGAATTCCACATAACTCCCTATACCGCCCATCTGGGGTATCAAAAATTGTTTTCTACAATAAAAAAGGAATTATTTTTGGCCTGGAATGAGAAAGGATATTGCAGAGTATTTGGAAAAGTGCTTGGAATGTTAGCAGGTTAAAGCTGAATGCCAGCACCCTGCAGGCTTACTACATCCTTTACCTATTCCAAAGTGGAAATGGGATACAATTACTATGGAATTCATAATTAGTTTACTCAAAACCAAGAAACAGAATGACTCCTTGATGGTATTAATCGATAAACTCAGTAAAGTAGCTCATTTATTCCTATTAAGTCTACTTACCAAACATCTCAAGTGGCAGATGTATTCATGAGGGAGATATTTAGATTGCATGGCATGCCAAAAGCTATTAGTTCAGACTGGGAAGTAAAATCTACGTCTGCATTTTGGAAAGCACTCTTTACTGGGTTGGGTACTCAAATCCAATATAGCACTGCAGACCAGCCTTAGACCAACATGAAACCTGAGCGAGTAAATCAAGTGGTTGACGATATGTTGCGTATGTATGTAATGCATTAGTTGGGTAAATGGGAAGAGTACTCACATTTGGTAGAATTCTCCTATAACAACAGTTATCATGAAGCATTAAAGATGAGCCTTTATGAGATGCTATATGGGAGAAGATGTCGAGTACCTTCCAATTGGAACAACCTTGAGAATAAACTAATCTTAGGACCTGATATGCTAGAAGAAATGGAAAATATTGTGAGAAGAGTTCGGAAAATTTTAAAATATGCTCAGGATCGACAGAAAGCGTATGCTGATAAGAAAAGAACTTACCGAGAATTTCAAGTGGGTGATCATGTTTACTTGCGAGTTAAACCCAAAAGAATTTCTCTCCATTGGGGACGTTGTGCAAATCTTGCACCCCGTTATTATGGACCTTTCCAAAAAGGGTAGGACCTGTGGCATATCGACTTGCTCTACCCAGTCATTTACGAATTCATAATGTGTTTCATGTGTTGCTTTTAAAGAAATATTTTTATGATTCCATACATGTTATAAATTGGCAAGACATACAGGTAATATACATTTGTAAAACAAAATATGAATGTGTGTATAACTTGGGATGGAAAAGGTTGATGATTAAAAAACTTTGTTGACATGTCAAACCAAATGGAGAGTTTCTAGTAGAACCCTTGCGTATACTCAACCAGAGAGAAATTATGTTGCAAAAACGAGCTATGCTCCCAGTTAAAGTACAATGGAAGTACTTTAGCCCGGAGGAAGCCACGTGGGAAAATAAAGAGTTATGCAGGAGGCATATATCCTGAGTTGTTTTCAAAGGCAACTAAAGAGATAAACACCAATAACGGTGTTTCACTTAAGCGGGGGGAGATGTGACACCCCCAGGTGGTTGTAAATATTTAATATTTACTTTTGTATGAACTGGATAATTATTTAGTAAAAAATAGTGGCTAAAGAATAAATAATAAAAGAGATAATTAATATTTACGAAAGGTCCTAGAATTTATAGAAGGGACCCAAGTAACTCTCTTTTTACCAGACAGTTAACAGTTAAGAAATTACTCCTTCCTTTTCTTGCTAAGGATGTGGGAAACCCAGCAGAGAGAGGAGGGAGGAAGAGGGCAGGAGGCTGCCAAGGGGGGTGATTTTAGAGATGGGCATGAACCAATGGGACACTTCTGTGTTACATATGAATTTTTTGAAGAAATTCTAGGTTGCACTGAATCAAGTCTTGAATCCAGTGAATTTTTCAAATGGTTGTGAAGAACACTATTAAAGAATAGAGAAGCACAGGGGAAGGTCTTAGACGTTCCATTTCCTTAAGGATGGGTGGTGGGAACCTATCCGTAAATTCTGGGATCCTCTCACAACAGATAAGTTTTAACTTCTCAGAAAGCCATCATTCAGTTATTATTGAAATGAATATAGTTAGGAAGGCTCTATCGTTGAATAGATTTAAGAACAAATGTGACCTCTGTAAATTATGTGTTATGAACAAAGAGAAGAAACTTCTATAAATTATGTGTTATGAACGAAGAAAAGAAACTTTTGTAAATTTTGTGTTGTGCATGAAAAATGAAACTTTTGTAGATTCTGTGGTGTAAGATTCTATAGATTATGTGTTATTTTTCCAGAGCGAAAAACGATGAATAACAGAGACTATATTTACATCTAATAATGCTAGCATGAGTACAAATCATGCTTTTCATTAACATGGAAAGTGACGCAACCTTAAGAAGCAGAGGAGAAGAATAGTGTCTATATTGTTGTTAGAAAATAATTCAAAACTTTCAGCAAATCATTTTTGAACATTTCCAACCCAGGTAGAGTTAAAATTAAGGACATATATGTCGGTTATGAAAAAATACCACTATCAGACAAATAAAAATATATTGCAACTATATTGCAAGTACCCTGCATTCGCTAGAATGGATGCCATGACCTGAGCTTGTGAATGGAGGGATAGTAGGTAAGTTCTGATCATCTATAGGAACCAACCCTTTTACACACCCATTGGAAGGATGGGATTCAGAGAGAAAATGTGTAATCTCTGATTAAACAGATGTGCAGACAAGGAAATTTTAATTAATAATAATTGTTGTTAAGGGCGGCCAAAACCTTTAATCGAATCGATTAAGAACTACACAGAAATGTAGGTTGGAATGAAAAACCCATGTTTTGGATTTACTTCCTTGACCTTGTCTCTTTCGTGATAGCCAAGAAGCGATTCCATGGAAGTATTCGTAAACACTTTAAGCATCTCTACAGCCAATGAATTGAGATTTGTTGTAAACAGTCCATTGTTGAGACAATAATAAGTATTTCAAGGAAAACCCTCTTGAGGACAATGAAATGTTAGGAGGAAACAATCATTCACACGGAAAATTATCAAAGAAACTAATATTCACTTGAAAACGAAGAACATTATAAAGGAAGTCTACAACTGTAACTAATTTAACCCATAGTAAATTATCAAAAGATAACATGTATAATTCCTCTAAAATTTGAAGAAAATATCCATTGCAGGGTATAACATTTAGCGTAAATCAAGAGAATGAGGTTACTACCCCGTTGGAGCTTTTTCCACATAGCAAGAGGAACCCAAGAAGGGTTTTACCAATCACAAAATAACTAGAGAGTACATTAACTTAGTTATGAATTTCTTAAGCCGCAATTATAAACATGTTATTCAGAAAGACCTAGCTAGTAAAACGACTTCTCAATTCACATGATAGTTATCTAAGGCAACTATTCCAATTTGCACTTGGCCTCTGGGAATCATTCTGTCGCCATGCGAGTCTGTTGTCGGAGGAAGGAGCATGGGCAACTCTGCAACTGACAACAAGAGAAAAGCTTAGCGAGAACGGCTATAGAGATAGCTGGAAGCTCCGAAGAATACCAATGCACTACATGTATGAACAGAAGTCCAACGCTACCTTCGTGACTCAGAAAACCTCAGTTGAATAGCTAAACCTGATATATGTAGGCCTCAAAGAGAACATCAGATTAACCTTTGTGTTGTTACCCAAAACACGATGTAAAAAGAAAAAAATTGATAGCCATCAAAATTTGACTCACCTACAAACTAGGGAAATAGACTTTGGAAAGGTATGCGAGTTGTAGAAGGTAATAGCGGTGGTAGTTACTTCATAGTAGAATAGTGACCAAGGAAGGAAATCGACCACGCAGGAGGCGTGTTTGGTATAATCAGGGTTTCTTAGAGCCATAACCCCGAAAAACGCATCGGACAAATGAACCATGGAGGCGCAGGAAGCACAAAACAGTTACCCATATGCTGTACAATCAATGGAGACTGTCGGATGCAGAAGGTTTGGATCGATGGTGGTGTTGAATCCACATGGTGCGTGTAGGACCCTGGTACCTAGGCAACTTGCAGGAATAAATGCTGGTCAGCATGTCAATTAAATGGAAAAGAAATTACTGTAGTCGGAGTACAATCCTAACTATAGATTGTACAGTGAAATGAATGCATGCATTATTACGTTAAAAGAATCTTAGACCAAACTTGTAGCATGCTCCATAATTTAATCGATGGTAATATGGTTATTGTTATATGGTGTATTGTTTATTTTGATTTTTAAAATTAAAATTTGGTAATGGTACAAGTTTGCCAAGCGACCAAATATGTGTATTACCTAATGGCTGGTAATATTTTTATACGTACCGTAAGTAGGTTATATTGATCATTTTGAGTCAAAATAGATTGACTTTTAATTAATTTACAAAATTAAAAAAAAATTTATGTGAAAAATATTTAATAATTTTTTTGCAAAATTAATATAATTTTATTTTAGAAAATTAAAATTATGAATTTTTAAAATTCAAATTTCCAATTTTTCACATATGAAAGTTTTTAATTGACTAATTTCATGAAATTTAAAATCTATTAGTTAGAATTAAAAAAACAAACAAACAAACACAAAAAACTAAACGTCCAAATCGAAATAATTATAAAAAAAACGATATGACGAACGTGTAAACGTAAATAATTATCTAAAAAACGATATGATAATTGCACGGACCGTGACTGCGATCACAAAATGACGATACCATCGTGTAATATATAAAGCGTTGAACGTTTTTAAACAAAACAAATACTTTCGAGCCATAGTGAGACAAGTTTTTACTATTTATTAATAATAAAAAATTAAATCATAAACATTTATCCACATAAAAGAATAAATTAATTCCATCATAAATAACTTTCAACGGAAAATTTAAAACAATAAATTAAGGTAATGTGCATAATGCACTATGGGAAGGAATAGATATACTCGAATTGATAAAAAAAAATTGTTTAAAGATAATATATTTTTTATAAACAAATGGCATGGCATGAGATGGATGCGGTTGAATTAGTTTTATATTATTATTTTGTTATTTTTCGTATGAAATAGAAATTTGGAAAAATATAATTATGTAAGTTTTTATTTAAAATATAGTAATTTTTTGGTATTGTGATGATTAACGTTACGTGATTCATTTATTAGTTTCAATTTTACTTCTTTATTTTTGTGAGCATTACCCAATGCAATGAGTGTTAAGTGGATTATTAAAAAATCATGAGAAATTAGTCAGTTATGACTACCTCTCATGAAAATGGTTATATGTTAATAACTTCCTTAACGCAGTTGAATCCCAAAAACTGATATCTAATATAATGCACTGCAAAAACCCCTTAATACTTAAAAAGAAAAAAAAAAGAAGAAAAAATTGATAACTTATTTTTTTTTAAAAATATACTAATAAAAAATATTTATAAAAAAATATTTGTGTATACTATATAATCATTTTCTTTAACATTTAAAGTAATATTATAGGAAAAATTGTAATTATAAAGTGAATATTATATGATGAAAGGTAATATAAACAAAAATAATTATAAATTTATTTATATATTCAAAATGTATTAAAAAATTGTTGAAATATAAATAAAAAAATTTAAAAATAAATATAAATATGATGTGAAAATAAGTTTATGATAATCATAATAATCTCTTTTTCGCCATAAAATCTCAAAAATTCAATTGATAATATGTTTATTCTAATTTCTATTTAATCTTAAATACTTATTTAATGCAACTATATTGACACTAACGATCATTAAGATAATCCCATAAATTAAAGACGGAATAAAATGTGCACAAGAACATTTCAATAAACTCTTAGCTTTTGTAAGAAATGGTGATATTTCTATTTAATCTTAAATAATTATTTAATGTAACTATATTGAGACTAATTATCATTATTTAGATAACCACATAAATTAAAGATGGAATAAAATGTGCACAAGAACATTTCAATAAACTCTTAACTTTTGTAGTAAACTATGATATTGGGATTAATGTTTCATCCAAAATTATCTATTCACTTAGCTCTATTTCGCTCCAAAGTTATATAGTCCATTAATTATTTTCCTTTGTCTTATTCAAATGTGTTTCATTATTAGATTTATGAATTTGTTCATTTAATGCGACTATAGTAAAACTAAGAATCATTATTTAGATAACCCCATAAGCTAAAAATATAATAAAATATGGACAAACACATTTCAATAAACTCTTAACTTTTTTAACAAATGATAATGTGAAAAATAAAGTTTCATCCAAATTTCTATCAATCTATCTCTATTTTGCTTCAAAATTATCTAGCTCATTAATTATTTCCTTTATAATTCAAATGTATTTATTATTAAATTTATAAATTTATTTAAACATTCAATAATTATTATCTATTATACTATTACACCTTTTTTTAACAAAAATAAACCATAACGCTACCTATTAAACTTATTTTTTTTATCAGGTCAAGTGGAGATTGAGTGCTTTGGATACCCAAGAACGCGCATCGATCACTGGAACCGCGAAACTTTCAAAGAAAAATTCAACGTTGCGCTTTAGATACCGGAAGACGCGTCGAACCGCGAATTTTTTTTAAATTTGATTTAAATAGATACGACGACGCGTCACGATTACTGGAACCGCGAAACTTTAAAAGAAAAATTCCACGTTGTGTAGGGCTCACTCAAATTTGTTGATGGATTGATAATGAAATTATAGTTATTATTAATTTTTTTTTTAATTTCAAATTCATTTTAGTTTAGGTTTTCTCTTTTATTTTTCCAAAGTATTCGGTTAAAGTATATATATATATAGATACCGCGTCTTTATCACTGGAACAGCGAACCTTTCAAAAATTGGACGTTGCGTAGGGTTCACTCAGATTTGTTGACGGTTTGGATAATGAAATTAATTAATTTTAATCCATTTATTTTTTAATTTCAATTTTAATTAATTTATAGATATAATATATTTAAATGTGATTTTGATATATATTTAAATAGTTTATTGAATCAAAAAAAAAATTGTAATAGAAAACTTTAAATTGTTTTATTTATATAGCTTAAGTATTTTTGAAAAATTTTAATCATTCAAAAACTTATTTATATACTTATAATCACTTTTTATTTTGTTGATGCATTTAACTTATAATTAATAATTATTTAATTTATTTTTTTTGGTAAGTTACGGTAATATCTTTTTTTTTTTATTCACATGAAACCAGGTTAAGTCATATACATCGTTTTGGTGGCCTCAACCCGCCTAGATGGGAAACCAGGTCTGTTGGCCACCTCAAATTGTTATAAACCATCCAGTAGCAAAAATAAATGAGTCTACCAATCCACGCTAAATAAGTTTCACAGCAACAAATACTAAATCTATGCCAAACCGTCATGAAAACTAACAAGAAAATGGAGACTATCCTCTGAAAACAAACATGATAAACAGTTGCAAGAACTAAGTTTTCAATCTTTCACAATCTCATGAATTTCTGTCGCGTCCCTCTTTGCTAGAGTAAGTTTCTTACGCTATTGCTGGATTTCATCCAGCTTACTGTCCTGCATAATCATTGTGATTTGGAGGTTCTTCATTTCCTTCTTCATATTAGGCATACCCTGGGCCATCTTCGCCATTTCTCCTGCTACTTGCCCCAGCGCTTTGGCAAGTAAGCGCTTCAGCACCCAGTAAACGTGCAAGCCCTGTTTGTATAAAGTCATTCGTCCTCTGGTGTTTCCCGGGTCTGAAATGAGGTTCCCCCATTCCTCCATTTCAAGCTCTGAATCTTCTTCCATTACATTTTCTTCCAATTCTTGAATGAGCTTGTGAATATCCTCATCCGTGCCTTCTCTGTATGCCCTTTCAGCCTCTTGAACAGTTTTCCCCATAGTTCTCCGACTTTGTCTCTAAGGAGTAGGCGTAGAGGTCGCTGGGTTGTTTCGACCGGTCTGGTGATGCCGGCCTCTTCCACCACGCCCCCTACCTCGTCCAGGACGTGCCATTTTACTCCTTACGGCTACCTATTTACCATGGCCAACAACAAAGGTTAGGTTCTCTGCAATTGCTTTTGTACCCGTCTCTTGAGTTCCCTTCTCCCCAATTTTTCCATCCCCACTCCAAGTTCTCCCGATGGTCTGGCTACTCCCAGTATTTCCTCCTCTTGGCCCTAACAAATGAGTGTTTTCTGTAGACTTCTCTACCACCCAGATTACTTGTTTATTCTCCTTAGGCTGCCCCTGAGCGCAACACTTATATAAACCCAGTAGGCCTTTACCCTGGTCTTCACGGTTCATTCCTATGTTAGACCCTTCCTCTGCATTTTCCATCTTTCCACCCTCCACCTTCTTACTGTGAGCTTCAAGGGATATTTCCAACTCTTGCATACTTCTCCCTCTCTCTACTACTCTGAGCTCTCCTCCCTTTTCCATCCTACTATCTAAGATAAGAAAAAACACAATATTTGGCTTTGCGGAAACATACCCGAATCTTTGTTCAGCCTCAGAAGAAACAAGTTCGCGCTGTGTTCCTACCTTCGCTGCATAATGATCTTACCTACATCCTTCGCCACCCTTATTAGCCACCTCCCACCTATCCATCCTCCCATCATTCTTCCGTCGTTGATTCCTACTGTCTCTTCACCCACTCCCCTATCACCTCTATTCCTCAGGATTCGATCCTACTTGCATGTTGCCCCCGCGTCCTGTTGTATTATGGGAATGATGGGTGGTCGGCCTTGCCCACCTTTCCCCTTCATGATCCTTTCCCACATCTTATCCCAGTCTCTCACCTCAATCGGGGGCCACCTGTACCTATTACCTTGAGCTTGTGTCCGCATTATTGTCATGGGTAATGATTACTTTGAGGGGCTCCCATCTCTGCTCTTCCATATGCATTGGCCATATACTATCGACCTTACCCCCTTGTTCTTTGCATCCCCAATTAACAAGGAAATCCGCTGCCTTATTATCGTCCCTTCTGACATGATTGATGATCTTATAATCGATTCTTTTTATGAGCACTTCTAGGTCTTGAATTAGGCCTGTCGTCCTCCAACTTTGCCCTACTTTTTCCCAACCCTTGCCATTATTCAATTTTTTTAGCATCTTTGTTACCAACTTTGAGTCACCCTCTACTTCCAGATTATTGTATCCATTTCGAATTTCTATTCTTAATCCTTGGTAGACTGCCATTAATTCTGCTTCATTGTTGCTCATCATACCCCCATGATTTGCATACACCCATCTTGCCCGTCCTTGATTATCCCTGAAAATACCTCTGAACCCTGCTGGCCCTGGATTTCCCTTGGAGGTTCCATCAAATTTCAGCTTGATGAAGCCGGCTTGAGGGCACCTGAAATTGGCAGGGCTGAGGTTGAGAGTTACTGGAGCTTTTTGCTTCTGGGGGTGGACCATTCCTTATTCTAAATGGAGGTATGCCAAGATCTTTCCTTCCTCCGGAGGTGTTTTCCAATCTTCTTGACTCCAGGTTTCCGCTAGGATGGTTTCTCTTATAAGGTCTTAGGTTCTTTTCCAGATCAGTTCTGGTGCCATTTCTTTGTTTTGAAATATTCTCCAGTTTCTTTCTTTCCATATCATCCACATATTGAAGCCCACTACTAGATTCCAGGCCCTTCTAACCACAAGGTTTAGGAATTGGCCTCATCCCCATTGATTGATAGTTTCTTTAATGCTGTGCGGATCTTTGTTTGTCTTGCCAAAAAGCTTATTGATTTCTTCCCATTGCTGCTGAGCAAAAGGGCATGAGTTTAGAAGATGTTCCTGTGTTTCTTGGGCTTGTTTACATAGACAACATCTAAGGGGTCCTTGGATTCCACGTTTTTCAAGCTGATCCCATGTCAGGGTGCGTCCTTTACCTACTATTCATCAAAACATAGTTACTTTTGGCCACCAATGACTCTGTCAAATTTGTTTCCAAAGGGATGCATTTTCATCTTGCCCTCGCTGCGTGGTTAGATGGTAGGCTTCTTTGATCGCGAAGGTTCCTTTTGTGGATATACCCCATCTCAAGATATCTGGGCCTGTTCTGGTAATTATTCTCCTAGACTTCATTTCTCTTATATATATCTCTCTTTGTTCAGTGCCATTGTTTCTATCCCATTCTTCTGGATCCTTCCAAATTCTCCAAGTTTCCTCCTGTCTTTCTTCATTCCAGTAATCTTTTACATAATTTAGTCCTTCCTCTTTTGCCCACTAACATGTGTTTATAAGGCCCTCCATTTCATTCATTTTTCCTCTTTGCTGCCAAGCCTCATCCCATAGTTTAGCCAAATTTCCATTCCAGAGTTCCCATAATGCATGTTTGGAGATAATGTCTCTGCTTTGACTGGCCAAGTTCCATATTGTAGATCCTCTTGGAGTTTCCTCAAGTCTTAGAAGATCTTCAATCTTTGTGGGCATATTGTATTTTTGCGTCCAAATTCTTTTCCATAGGTCTCCTCCTCCCTTCATCCATCTCCACCACAACTTCGCTCCCATTACTTGATTAGGGATATAGGGGTCTCTTAGCCCCAATCCCCCTTCTGCTTTATTTTTTGTCAGGCCCTTCCACGATATCAAGGCCCATTTCTTTTGTTGCTTTGGCCCTCCCCAGACGAATTTTTTGAATATCTCTACCATTTTTGTGCATTCCCCTTTGGGTACATCCATTGTTGACAGAGGATAGATAGGAATTTCTTGTAAGACCGATCTAAGAAGCACTGTTCTTCCTGCTATATTCAAAATTTGGAATGACCGATTTGCCAGTTTGTTCTTGAGTTTTTCTATGGTGTGATGCCAGTTAGCCAACCTTAGCGGATTTAGGGCTAGTTGGGTTCCCAAGTACTTTGTTGGTAATTCTCCAGAGCGAAAGCCCAATATTCTAGTCAAGAGGGATTTAACATTGCCCAGAGTATTGAAAAGGAATGTACAGGATTTTTCCTTGTTGATTTGAGTGCCTGAAGCTTCCATGAAAAGGTCAAGAGTCATTTTTATTCTTTTTACTTCTCTTAGGGAGACTACGCAGAAAAGCATAATATCATCTACAAATTGCTGGTGGGTGATCGGTAGGTTGTCTCCCCATAACCTTAACCCTTTAATTTTCCTTTCTCTCAGTTCTTTCTTGATATATCTACCCATCCCTTCTGCTACAATGATGAACAGAAATGGGGACAGAGGGTCCCCTTGCCTCAGTCCTCTTGTGGCATTGAAAGTTGAAGTTCGCATTCCGTTCAAAAGAATGGAGAAGTTTGGCGTAGAGATCATATCTTGCACCCACTTTATCCACCTATTGCAGAAACCAAATGCCACTAAAACCGATTTAAGGTAATCCTAATTCAGTCGGTCATACGCCTTTGAGAGATCTAGTTTGATCATCATTCCCGCTTCCTTTTTGATTTTTAGGGAATGCACCACCTCCTGAGAAACTACTAAGCCATATAAGATTTGCCTTCCTTCCACAAACCTGGTTTGTTCCGGAGAGATAATGCTGGACAGAATTGGCTTCAATCTTTTGGCTATCAGTGTGGCAATGATCTTATAAATAACATTACATAAAGCAATGGGTTGAAAACCTTGGGCAGTATCAGAGTTAGCAGTTTTGGGAATAAGGGATAAAAGGTTTGAGTTTAGACCTGGACATACCTTTTGATGTCGTCGCGATTCTTCAAACACCTCCAATATTTCTTGCCCCAAGAATTTCCATCCCTGTTGGTAGAATTCTACTGTGAATCCGTCAAGTCCTGGAGCTATATTCCTCTTCATCCCTTTCACAATCTCTTCCACTTCCTCTAGGGTTGCAGCTCTCATAAGAGCTAGATTCTAATCTCTGGTGATTAGTTTTGGGATCTCATTGCAGATCCTTCCAATAGCTGCTCCTTTGTTCACTTGTGGTTCTGTAAGGAGTTCTTTGAAGTGACTCACTAGATTCTGCTCCATTTCTTCATGTTGGGTTAAGCAAATACCTTCATCATTTGTGATGGAGAAAATTCGATTTCTTTGTCTCTGCTGAATCATTGCTTGATGGAAAAATTTTGTGTTTCTTTCTCCGTCTCTAACCCAGTTCACTCTTGATTTTTGTTTCCATAGAATCTCCTCTTGTTTTCTTTGTTCTTCTATTTGACTTATTAGTATCCCTTCTTCTCGAATTCTCTCTTCACTTCTGCCATTTGATATTATTTCTTGCTGCAATATTTTCATTTTCTGTTCTAAGAGCTGTCGGTCTTTGAATATGTTCCCAAATTCTTCTCTATTCCATTTTTTAATCTTCTCCTTAAGCTCTTTTAATTTTAATTGGAAGGTCTGCATTATGCTTTTTCCTATCTGCTGGCTCTGATTCCACCACTCCTCCACTTTTGTCATGAATTTCTGATCTCCGAGCTAGAAGGCCTCGAACCTAAAAGGCTGGTTTTTTGGACTGGCCTTAATGTCAATTTCTAGTTTGATCAGCCAATGATCTGAGCCCATCCCTGGTAGTATCATTGCTTCAAAAAATATGTCTCTGTTTATGACTTGTTCAAATATTAAGAATCTGTCCAGTCTTGAAGCAATTTGGTTTTTACCTCCTCTTCTGTTATTCCATGTATGAATCCCATTTGTAGTGGGAATGTCCACAAGTCTTTGTTCTGATATCATATCGCTAAAGGTTCCATGTCCGGATCAGTTCTTCTCAGACCTCCTCGTTTTTCCTCAAGGTATGTGAACATGTTAAAGTCACCTCCTATAATCCATGGTAAATTTGGGAATAAACTTCGGAATGTTCCCACATTTTGGAGAAAGCTCTTGTGTTCTCCCGATAAATGGGGTCCGTACACTCCAGTAAGAAGGACCCATTCTCGAGAACCTATATTCTTGAAATTGCCTGAAAGAATTCGAGGCACACTAACCCAATTTTCAAATTGAATTTCCTCTTGGTTCCAAAGAATTGCCAGGCCCCTTGCACTCCCTATGGCATCTTGACCCATTATTTCATAATGAGGCTGAAATTTACTCATTATCTCCAATTTCTGTTCACTAATTTTTGTTTCTTGAATAATCATTATACTGGGTTTATCTTTTTTCAGTCTGTCTCTCAAATATCTCTGTTTCCCCTTACTATTCAGTCCTCTAATATTCCATGTTGTAATTATCATTTTAACAATTTAAGGGGTTGTTGGAATACCTATGAAAGAGGTATAACTCTTCCTGAATTGACTAGCATATCTCCGACCATTTGGATGGTTTCGCTCATTGGTCTTCTTCCTCTTTTTCTCCCTGCTTTTCCGGTATTACCCATTTCTGTGCCTTGGCTTCCTTGCTCTCTTAACTATTCTGGTTGGTTTGCTGTGACTGCGCCTCCTTTCTCCTTATATTTTTGGAACATGTCCTTGTATAATTGCTTTTGTTCTTCTGGTATTAATCTTTCATCCAAATGCCTCCATTCATGCAAAAGTCTCCTCATTACTTGTTCTTCTTCGCTTCCTTTGTCCTTTTGTGAATCTATCTCCATTCAGGTTTGGTCTTGGGGGGTTCCCATATTTCCTCCTTCCTTCTCCGGTTCTGAAATTATTTGCATTGTGTTTTGTCTTGTATCCCCTTTTAAAGGTTCCCCTGGTTCTTCTTCATTGTCTTCCCTTTCCATTTCCATTTCCTCTTCCTCTAGTATCCCAAATTTGTTTTGGTTTTCTCTGGTTGTTGTTTTGTCAGATGGTTTTAGAGGAAATGATCCTTTTTGAGATTTCCTTCTGGTGAGTACTTCTGTGAACCCTTCGTCGTCCTCCTTGTTTGCCTCTGTCTCCTTCTTCTCTTCTTCTCCCTTTTCTGCTGCTACTCCAGATGCATTCAGGGGACATTGTTTAAAGAGATGACCATATTCATGGCATTTTCTACAACGGAATGGGATATGCTCATAATCCACCGGTTGTTGCCAAACTTCATCATGGTACTCTACTTCAATGTACTCCGGAAGCGGTTCTGTGATATTCATGTATACACAAATCCTGGCATAGGATGTATATCTTTCTCTTTTAGTAGTCTCAACTACTTTTACAAATGTCCCGATCGTGTTTCCTATTCCTTCCAGAATCTCTGGATCCTAGAACTCGATTGGAAGTCCAAACAATCTGACCCAGATAGGTGCCACTAGCATTTTTTATTTGTCTGGGTTGTAGCATTCCTCCTGATGCCTCATGAATAAACCAGCGTTGTTCAAGAAATAGGGCCCCCCTTCAAAAACCCTCTCTTTGTCTTCCAGGTTAGCAAAAATAACCATAAAAAAACTTTTTGCCCCTAGTTTTAGATCTATGTGTCCCTTGGGTTTCCATCTCTGTTGTATCCATTTGGCTAAATCCTTCTTAGACGGTCAAGTCCCCACAAACTTACAAATTAGAGCATGATCTTTCATGTATCCTCTATATTCTTCAAGTTTATTGTTAGGGATTATGAACCTAGGTTTTTTCGTCGCTTTGGGTAGGCACCTGCTTCCCAGCCCTGCTTGCCAACGAGCCCCCATGACTGGGATGTCCTTGTTACTTTTGTCGGTACCTTCATATACTCCATTTCAACTTGTCTCACCTATCGCTACATTTTTATAGGAGGGGATCTCTCCTCTCCCGTCTCCTTCTGCCATTCCTTTGTGAGTCCTGCCTTCCTTCAGACCCCCGTACTCCTCTCGTCTCTGCACACCTCGCCTCTCTGATCAGATGCGAGTGGCTTCAGGCTCCCCTACCCTCTGTCTCGAGAATAGGTCTGCCAGAATGGCCCGTTCTAGAACCCTAACCCTAGTAGACTACCTTCATCGCTTCCTCCACTTCAGATCGCTTCATCCTTCGTGCCTCCCTTCAATAATTAATTCAAATTAATTATTGAAAAAGAGAAGCACAACAAAATTCATTCAAATATTAAAAAAAATAAAATATAATAATGAAAGATGAAATTAATTACAACTAATTCTTTAACAAATACTATATAGTAGCTAACCTTTGTCGTTTAGTTTAAATATAGTTAAATTAAAATATATGTTATTATTATATCTAACACTTTTGTGATCCATAATGTAGATATCAGTCTTTCGAATTAATCACATCGTTAGAATTGGGTTGACGTTTCAGACCAACTAATGTGGTTCATCCTCAGGACAAGGTGAGAAATCACTGGATCTGAATGAATAAATAGTATAGATGCATCATTTCCCAGAGTTAGCGAATGAAAATATATGGGCAAACACTGGAATCAATAATGCATCCCTACATCTTTTGAGGAAAGTCAGATTAGATTTCTTCTTTGCAACTTGCAATCGAGCCCATTCAAATTGACAAGCCTTGTGAGCCATTTCCCTTCCATATAGGGCAATAATGTTAGATCTAAGACTTTTGCGATCCATAATGTAGATATCAGTCTTTCAGATTAATCACATCATTAGGATTGGGTCGACTTTTCGAACCAACTAATGTGGTTCATCCTTGGGACAAGGTGAGAAATCATTGGATCTGAAGGAATAAATAGTATGGATGCATCATTGCCTAGAGTTAGCCATTGAAAATATATGGGCAAACACTGGAATCAATGATGCATCCTTACATCTTTTGAGAAAAGTCAAACCAGATTTCTTCTTCACAACTTGTAATCGAGCCCGTTCAAATTGACGAGCCTTGCCAGCGATTTCCCTTACATATAGGGTGATAATGTTAGATCTAAGGCTTTTGTGATCCATAATGTAGATATTAGTCTTTTGGATTAATCACATCGTTAGGATTGGGTCAACGTTTCGAACCAAATAATGTGATTCATCCTCAGGACAAGGTGAGAAATCACTAGATCTGAAAGAATAAATAGTATGGATACATCATTGCCCAGAGTTAGCCATTGAAAATATATGGGCAAACACTGGAATCAATGATGCAGCCCTACATCTTTTGAGAAAAGTCAGATTAGATTTCTTTTTCGCAACTTGCAATCGAGCCCATTCAAATTGATAAGCCTTGTCAGCGATTTCCCTTTCGTATAGGGTGATAATGTTAGATCTAAGACTTTTGTGATCCATGATGTAGATATCAGTGTTTCGTATTAGTCACATCGTTAGGATTGGGTCGACGTTTCGAACCAACTAATGTGGTTCATCCTCAAGACAAGGTGAGAAATCACTGGATCTGAAGGAATAAATAGTATGGATGCATCATTCTATATAATTCATATATGTTATTGTTAAATATGTTATTCTTATTATTAATTTGTACTATATACCTACCTATTAGTCATGAAATCAATCCTAACATTCATTAGCTTTAAAATAAGTGTGAACTAAAGAGTTGAAAATCTATATTTATTTAAAATTATGATTATTAGATATGATAATATATTTGGCAATTTTTAAATAAAAAGTTAATAAAGACAAGAGTGTAAGACATATATGTTATATATTTGAAATTGGTTTAAAGATAATAATTTGGGTGGTAGCTAGTGTGTTTAATTCTGATTTTACTTGCAGTTGGTTGGGCCTAGAAAATACATAATTTCATTGAAAGTAATAAAATACATTAAAAGTAATATGAGGGTAATCAAAAGGAATATTAGTTTTGTTGAAAATGTTATTAGGCCCAAACTACATTTGGTCTTGAAGTAAGACCTAAAACTAAATTTTGTTGCCTAAGAATTAATCTTCCCCAAATAAAATAAAAAGAAACCAAAGTTATTTCAAATAACAAGATTTTCCTTGAAAAATAATAATAACTCGATTAACTAAAATATACAAATAACTATTTACATTAGTTATTAACAACTAAATATAATGATTTTTTTTACATAAAAAAACTCATTTTTTAATAATAAATAAAAATAATTTAAAATAATAATATATATATGGAAAAATTTAAAAAACAAATAATATATTATTTAAAACAGTAAAAGCACTAATCTACATATAACATATCGACCATAAAGAGCTTTATCATCAATCAAACTAATATTAATAATCTTGATATTAATAATGTCAAGTCTATATATTCACTCCACATAACTTCAATATTCGATCTCTTCTTTCAATTCCAGATTCTAAATGATGGTATTTCCTCCACGGATTCAACACTAAGCACGCAAATTCAAGAATGAGTTGTCCTTTCCTACCCGGTATCATAAAATAAGATATTGAACCAAGATTTTAATGTGCCTATTCACATTTGGAACCTATAATTGGACATCCATATTTTGTGATAAGATAATCTTAGCACTCCTAGGTCTAGCTGCTTATGAGTACTCTAGATTCTAGACGTTGTCAAGTCAAGTTGTTTCACATCAAACATCATATTATTGTATAGCTATAAACCCTCAACCTATTTTGTTGTTTCACATCAAACATCACATTATTGTGTACCTATAAATTCTCAACCTATTTTATGGGTCTTCAGTTTAGTTTATTAAATAAGTTTAAAGATATGGAACACATTTTACGAGAGTACATTTTTACTTTTTGGCTCATTAATCTATGCATCTAGCAATATCTTCATTTTTATAGCGAATCAAATTATAGAAAATAAATTAAAATAATGTCAAAAAATAATAAATTTCAATATATAAAGTTAAATTATGGAAAATTGACAAATTTTTTCACTCAACCCCAAAGTAATATGAGTTTGATCATAAACTGAATGCAATATCGTCTGCTTACAACAAAGATAATAATGTTGATATCTTACTTTTTGACAAAATAATACTTAATTTAGATCCAAAAAAAACCCAAAACAAAACAAAAAAAAAACTACATAAACCAATGAAAATAATTAAAAAAACTCTAAATATATCAATATCTCATAAGTTTGGGCCTTTACTTTTGATAAATAATTTAGATTTGAATTAAGGTTAGTAAATTTTTTAATTATATAATTTGAAATAATTTTTAAAATTTTAAAAAAGAGAATTTTATAATTAGAAAAATTTTTTTAAGAAAAAACAAAATATTTTTTTGGTTAAACATGTCATTTAGATGTGTATTATTTTTTCATTTCGTGATTAATAAATTATTATGATTACAAAATTTATAAAGATAATTGACATTCTAATATATATAGATAATGTGAATCGTGAGATGATTCACACTTTTAATGAAAGAAATTAAATAAAGAAACATGCATCGTGTGAAAGGAATCATGTCTTTGAGGATATGTATGCTCAGAATTTGATTTTAAGCAGGAGGATGTCGAAATATAAATGAAAGTTGTGAGGTGGGAGGAAATCACAGCTTCGAAAATATGTAAGCGAGGCGAAGAAAATGTTAAAAATTGAAATTAGTTCATTATTAAACACGAGTACGTAGAAATATAAATTTGTGTGAAAAAAATATGGAACACAGGTTTTCATTGACTTTGACTTTTAGTTAAAAATAGAAAACAATTATATAAATATAATTTTTAGGATCTAAAATTTTGTACTGATTAGTTATTGATAATGATGGATGGTGGAGGAAGATCCATATGAAATGCAATTGGCGGTTATGACAAACCTTCAAGGAAGCTGATGATTCTACAATTGTGCGAAATGCAGATGTATGTCACCATTTATCTATTAATAAAGACTGGTGTTGTCATCCTTTGTTCTTTTCGTTAGGGTTGTACGTTGTTGATAAGAATGCCAAACCCATTTTATTTTAATTACAAAATTATATTTTTAAACAAAGTAAAATATACACATCTTATTTATTTTTTAATATAAATTTAACAATGCAGTGTTATAAAATGTGAAATATAGAATTTTGGTAGGGAATTGAACTTTTTAAAGTTGTAAATTTTTTTTAAATAATAATTTTAATATATTTTTTATTTATTTATTATTATATATTTTATCATTTAATAAATTGAACATTAAGATGGATTTTATGGATTTATAATGAATATTTTATAATAGCTATTAATTATATATATATTTTTAAAGAATAGATATGTACCAGTTCATATAAAAGGGGTTGTGGATTCTATTATATTTGGTTTGTTGCACGTATTTATGTCACTTCATTGATCATGGAATGAAGTCTATAAAAGGTTAAACATTATCTGAATATTGCAGGGGGCATACAGAGGTATAGAAGGGTTCAAAGGAGAATTCTATCATATTGGCAAAGTTGGGGAAGGGGAGGGGGATTAACAATATTGATATCAAGTTGACCATTCTAGCCAAGAGATCAACCAACATCTCATATTCCTGGAATGAGGGTCATGACCAACTAGCCTAGATGCTTGGAAATTCAACTCACTAGTTGTTATGAGTCACTTGTTTTTTTGCTTGCAATAGTAGTAGTCTTTTTTTTCTTCTAATGTCAATGCATGTCAAGGTTTACCACATCTAGTCGTTTCTATAAGTTTATAACTAGAAAATGATCTATAAGAGGTCTTAGCAACCTCGGGACTATGAGCTTATGTTATTGATCTAGTTTCCTTCCCATAAATCAATAGATCTATGTAATCATCATTTGATTTTAATACAAAGTGCCTAACACTTATATATAATTTTATTTTTTAATAAGATAGTAAATAACATAAATTATATATAGTTTTGAAAACAATATATTGTAACTATTGATACCAAATTTAAACATGTTGATTAAAAAATTTGATGTTTATATATATGACATTTTTTAGTATGTTTAATACCTTTTCTATTTTAATTTTTAAGGTGATATGTATATATATGTGTTAGAAAAAAGAGTTTATCTAGTATTTTCTTCATTGTACCGTGTTGAGCTAAATTACCTATCCAAGTATTTGACGAATAGAGTTACTAGGTTTTTCTTTCCCTCAACCATCCAAAAAATTGAGAACCTAAATCCCACACCCTAGGCTAAGTTATTTTATTTCCATTAGATTGTTTGGATTTAGTGTCACTTGAAGGAAACTTAAGTATCTGTATCATAGACTATGTATGCCCTAGAATGAGAAATCACTTCTTTCTCTCTTGTGGCATTATTTTAAAGTATAAAAATCACTTCTTTATTATTTCACAGTAAATTATATTAAAGTACCACAAAATATTACATTTTTTAGTACTTAATGACTTGTTGATGTATGCCCTAGGATTAAACATTGTGTAGAAGTACATTAAAGAAGAAACATGAAGTTGTTCATGCATTTTCTACCATTTTATAGTATTAGCATGAATATATTATTTGTTGCTCTATGCTTTATTAACCATCAAAATTTGTTGTAACTTTGTCCCTGATTTTCTCTCTAGTTTAGCCTTCATTTCACATAGTTAATTCACAATTTTCATGGCCAAATTTGTTGTTGTCATAAAGTATTTTTTTATGCAATTGTTTGATTTAAAACCCTAGTTTATATCAACATTGAGTATTTTATTGATTTTATCTGTTTCAGAAACCTATTTGAAACTTTTTAGATCAATCATAGCCTTTAGATTGACTCATAGCTCCCTTGAACCCAAATCTAGAACTTATTCCTTCATCCATCTCAAACCCTAATTTTCCATACCTTTATTGGGTGAATCTATGTTGTAGGATCCTTAGGGGGCACTTAACTTAAGATCCTTAGGTTACTTTATCCCTAAGCACTACTAGGGAAGACTCCCTTGTGTTGGACTTTGTTCTTCACTAAATAGAGGTGAGTAGTTGTTGAGGTGATAGTGATGATACTCTCATGTGTTGCACATTATCTAGGTCACCTAATGAGGCTTTGCACTAGGTGCTACATTTTGTTGTAACAGGACTTGCATTTATCATTGTTGTAAAACCTAGCCAAGAAGGGAGATATTTATTGTGAGTGCATGGACTCAAATCCATAGATCATCGGAAATTGATTAACAAAACATAGTAGGGGATTTCGGGCGAAGAGGTTAAGAAGATATCATAGAGGCTTTGGAGTGACAGTTTGCAAACCTGCCACTATTCACTGTGTGGTAAGGTAGCTAAATACGAAAGGTTCTATCTGGCGATTGAAGGAAGTGTCATTCACTAAAGGAGTCATTAAATTTAGCCTTCGCCAAAAGGGTTTGAAAGAGGATATTGTTCTATTTTGGATTTGGATAAATACAATCAGATTGGAAGTGGGTTAAGAAAGATATATATCATAGGAATTGCATTTAAAGTTGTATTATGATATAAAGTTAGGATAGAATTTGAATGGAATGATTTCTAGTAGATGAGATTGACAACGAGCAGTGACCTTGATAAGAAATCATAGTTTTTTCTAATGCCTCATGTTTTGGGCACATGATGAGTCAATCTTGTTGTTGTTGTAAATAATTCAAACACTTGTTGTACCCAAATTGAAATTATGTAATGTTTAAAGGGTTGCATGATTGGTTGTACCTAATACCCCAAAGCTTTTGGGCCAAGTTGTAAAGCCTAGCCTTAGGCAAGTTCAATTCCCTAGGTTTGTTGTAAGCCTCATTATTCAAGCATATATGTTGTAGCATGGTAGCATACACATTCATCCCTATCATGCATAGAGAGGATGTAGGATGAAGTTGTGCAATGGATCACTTGGATAGGTACAAGGGTGGTAGGTGTACTCATATGCTAGCTTGATGTTTTCAAATATGTTGAATCTTTGACTAAGGGGGGAATGTGTGAAGTAATCTTAGAATGTGAGATGGTTAGGACCAAGTCATTGTTAAGGAGGAATCTAACATGTTGATGAGCCATGTAGGTGAAAATATTTCATATATAATTGGTTAGTACAACAGTTGGCACCCATGTATCTCGACAAATGATTTTTTTAATATGGACATCGAGAAGATAAATAGTAAGGGGGGTGTTGAAATATTATAATTACTCCTACTACTAAATCTTGAAAGCTCTAGATCTAGTTTTGTTATGGGCCCAAGGTTTTGGTAACCCCTGTTATTTTCCCATGTTATTTGTTGTAATCAAGAAAGGCTTGTGAAGTCTATTGTAAGTTGTCGCAAGCGACCAGACTTATCTAGAGTGGCCAAGGATATAGAAATGAAGTTGAGGTGAACCACAACTCATATACATGGTGGTTTTCATGTTATTAGTTACTTATTTATGTATTGCATCATTTTTATTCCTAACAAAAATATTTATTTATACTTTATCTGTATGTATACTATATAACATATGTTTTTTTTTTCATGGTAACTGGTGAATTGGTAACTTTATAGGGTTATTCTTAGAAATGGCTAGGGTCGAATCACAATAGGTGACACTATTCACCTCTATATTGAGATATTCAAATTTTCCTACCCCTTTGGGTTCATAGAAATTACTCGTCAAGGTTTTCAACTTGTTCATTTTTTTTTTTTTTTTTGCACAAGTTAACATGTCTCCAGAGAATAGAACGTGGGTGGAAGGGGGATTAAACTCGAAAGATACCATTCGAGCTATTGTCCTTTGACCTATATAACATATGTTGTAGTAAACGTCAACGGTCTAAATCACATATCGCTAATCATCACCAATAACCTCATTAATTAATCCAATATCTATTAAACCCAAAAAAAATAAAAGCATAAAAAATTAAACATTCTATATCTAGAGTTCAATTTAATTCCATTCATACCCACAACCTCATTAAATGTTACAACTTCAATAATAAGAAAAATGATATAAGTATATAAAAAAATTAAGCATTCTATTCTAGAGTTCAATTCAATGTCAATCACCATGTGTCTATACACTTATCATCCCTATAGGTTCGTCTATAATGGCCTCATTACTATCAATGTTCGCTTAATCATAAATAATATTTGCTTTTACCTATTATACTATTTATAGTTAGTTTATAAACCATAAATTATAAATAAGTTTATAATTTGATCCTTCAAAATATATTTCACTCATTTACATCCCTGTTAAAGCTATTTCTAATTGATCTCTGGTATAAACCTAGTTTTACTTATCCAACTACATATCATAACATAACACAATTAATTCAACTTAGCGATAAAATAAAGTTGAACAATTCAATAATGAAAGCTTTAATAATTTAGTACTTATAATTTTAGCTTTAATTTGAATATATCCTTAGAGAGTAAAGTTTGTGTTGTCGAACTCTCTACAATCTAGTCTTGATGGCCTTTGATGCTTCTTTAAATCTATCAAAAGTTTTAAAAATATGTTAATATGAATCATATCTCATTAGATAAAATGAAAGATTTATCTAGAACTAAAATAAAAAGTGATTTATTCACTTAGTGTTATATCATTACCTTTATATCTCTCCAACTTTCGATTTATTTTCTTCATTTTTTATTTTTCTCCCTAGCATCCTCATTAGTGCACTCACTTTTCTTTGGGAACCACTTAAGGACTCTCATAAATAGGTTCACGATGAAGATGTCTCATGTAGGTGGCATGTATTTTTCCACAAATACTTTTCTACCATAGAAGAAACCACCTTTTGGTTAAATATTGCCTAGAAAGACCCACCATGTAATGAATCAACTCTTTCTTCAAATCAAAGTCTTGGTGATTATAGCCAATTCTATGGTGGATGAAAAAATAGTTCAAAATAAAACTTTTTATTCCTTGACAATTTAGTCATACATTATGATTAATTTACAAATTAACATAAAATTATTGAGTTTATATCAAACACCAATAATTAATAATTAGTGAGGAAAAAAAGAATGGCGGCGACTCAGGCAGGTGCGGCTAGGGTTTTCTGCAAAAATGATGCCCCTCTGTTCGACGCAGCCACGGTTTGCTGCTCCCTCACGGCGCTTCCTCGCCCTGGCTCGGCTCCCGTGGATTGTTGGCATATCTTTTGGGTTCCGCGCAGCCCTTCCTTCTGGCTTTTCTCTGCCGGCGGAGGAGCGTACTTCGGAACCAGTAATCCCCAACAACTTAGCCTCTCCCATGGCGGCTTTGGCCAAGTTACCTGCAGGGTTCTCTGCTCAGCCAGATTTGGCAACCGCTTCTTAAAAGCGGCGCTGCTTGAGCTCCCTCCGCGCGGGGGCTTCGATCTGCTTTTTTGGACGGGGTTTATCCTCTGTTTCTCCAATGAAGCTTCCGCCGCCACCGTTGCCTCCCTGCTCTTGCTTGCTGCTCGGCCCCTGAGTAAACCTGCAGCGGATTGGAGGGCACGGTTCTGGATCTACAGGAGTGAAGCTGATATGACTCTCCATGCGGAGGTTGAGCAGATGGAAGGAGCGATTCTCCAAGGCTGTTTCAGTTTCTCCTCTAATATGGGGCCTCACCTCAGATCAGACACCCTTCCCTTCGCCAGACGCCTTGGGCAGACGTTGTCTCCTCTACCGCTGGTTCCTTGGTGTAAAGAGTTGGGAAACTCAAAAGATTCTAACCCCGGGCTGATCCAGGACTCTTCCAAAAATTCCTCTGCCCCTTTTCAGGTTCAAATCGCACAAATTATGGGCAAGACCATTCTGCAATGGGTAAAATCTACAGATCTGGTGCAGAACCTCAAAGCAAATTTGGAGCGCAGACTTGGGATTCCCTCAGCTCATCAGAGGCTTCTTTTCCAAGGTAAACAGCTCGATGATCAGTTTCCTCTCTCTTTTTACAGCATCAAAAACAGCAGCTCTTTAGTGTTTTCCTTTCGTTTGAGAGGTGGAGCTGCAGGCCAATCTTCTTCTGCTCCTCCATTCTCCTATAAAGCTGCAGTCAGCTCTGAGATACCAGCTTCTCCTGAACCTCCCAAACCCAAGCCTTTTTTGGTTGACAAGTTGGAGGAGGTTCCCTCTGTTGAGATCTCCTACTCTGACCTTGCAGACCACACCCATCAATTTGCTGAAAGGGCCATCATATGCAGATTCAACGGGCTCTGGCCACGCTCAAAGGATCTTTATGACTGGATCAGAGACAACTGGACTCATCGCTGCAAAGTTCATTTCTGTGCAAAGGGATACTTCATAGTGCTGTTCAACCTCATCGAGCACTACAAAAGAGCCTTAGAAGATGGCCCTTGGTTCTTGGGCTCAGCAGGCCTCTTCTTGACTCCATGGTTCCCTGACTTCGACCCAGCCTCAGCAGTCATCACCAAAGCCCCTGTCTGGATCAGACTTCCCAACCTCCCTATTCACCTGTGGCGCACAGCAGTATACCGGCAAATAGGCAACACATTGGGCTACTTCTTAATGGGAGATTATGCGAGGGAACAGCAAGGGCTATTTACATATGCTAGAGTATGTGTGGAGCTAGATTTAAGCAAGGGACTGCCAGAGTTCATCAATCTCAAGATCAATGACTCTGTTTGGACCCAGCTTCTAGACTACGAAAATACTGCCTTTCGATGCCGACATTGTCACCTTACAGGGCACCTGCAGAACTCCTGCCCTTCGCTGGCAGCAAAAATGAAAAAGGGCTTCTTTGCAAAAACCAAGCCCAAGCGTTGGGCTCCCTGTTCTCCATCGCCGGCAGGAAGCTCATGTTCCCCAAGTTCGGAGGATGAGGAAAGTGATCCAGAAACGGACCAGGCGCCTCAGCCGATGGATCTGTCTTCAGATACGAAGGGACCCTCCCTTGCTGCAGCAATCTCCCAGAAATGTACTCATGAGACTTCCTCTTCTGATTCAGAAAAGGAGTGCCCGAAGATCGAGAATTCCAGCTTGCAAGTTGTTCTAGCTCATTCTTCTGAGGTTGGCTGGACAAAAGTCAACAAAAAGAAAGGGAAAAAACTCTGTGTTGCAGCTACTGCCCCTGTGGGGTAAAAGCCTGCTTGTCTTTCCTTGCTATCGAGTTATCTGTGGTAGCTTGTCTTTCCTTGCTATCGAGTTTTTTGTGGTAGATTCCTTCTTCCAGGACCGAGGTTGATGGATACATCATTACCGGTCTGACGGTCTCTTGTTTCTTATGATTGTACTATATTTTTTCTTTTACTTAATAGATTTTAGTCTTTACCAAGAAAAAAAAAAAAAAATTAATAATTAGTAATTACTATGACTCTTTAAACTCTTTAATGGTACAAGTTCATCATCCATGTGTAATGTGATAAGTAACAACCCATTCCTATTGAAAATTATGATAGGCAAGGAATCAAGAGTAGTAGAAATGATACCATTAGTATCTTTACCACTAGATGAATGGGGATGTGACATGATATTCATAGCTTCAATAGTCAAGGAAACAATGGTGGTAGTGTTAAAAGAAGAAGGGGTTAGTGTGCCAACAAATAGAGTGGGGATTTGTTGTGAGGGCTCTAATGGAAATTTTGGGTTTGAAGGATATGGTGTGGTTATCATGGACTATGTTGTTCCTTTAGATGTTCTTGGCTAAGGAACCATGCCAAGATATCTAGTAATATTGAACTTTAAAGATATTGACTTAATATTTTAAATCAACCTTTCATAATATCAAGGCAATAAAATTACAGACCTAATCTGTACGTAATCTCTCAAATGTAGTAGAAAATTTGAGAATAATATGAAAGTTATGAAAAACATGACAAAAATAGAAACATATGATAAAGTTTATTTGAATAATGCTTCAACTCCTATTTGGACAAAACATGTGCTAAGAAATTGAATTTAGTAGCTAACAAATGTATTTGATCAAAAGTATGAATTTCACTAAAATGATTTAATGAAAGAGGAAGGTCACATTAATACAAATTATATCATTCATGAAATCTCACTTTCTCATCATAGAGACACATGTAATAGGGGAGTGCCCAATTATCACTTTCAAGATTTATTCATAGAGGTTAAAAATCAAATACATATATTGAATATGTTTCTAATACACCAAAAAAGTACATGAATAGAGAGTTCACATAGTGTTACAATTAGAAAGGATGAATCTTCAACAGTAATAAATTATTAGTGTCTAGAGTTTAGGACCTCAGTTGATTGCAATAAATATTGATCTCTTAGTATTGAGCTTTTACTTGTTTTTATATGATATTTAATACTAACAAAAATCAGTTGCTTTTAGCAATTTTTGTAGACATAAACTTCTAAAATAGACCTTGACTACACAAAAATGTAGGATTTGACAAAATTTGCTACTCGATGTTGACTCTCAATATGCTTATCTTTAAGGAGTTTTATTTGTTGAATCATCCCTATGAAAATTGAGCAACTATCCTCTAATAATCATTAATGGTATAGTTTTTTATGGCCCTTAGTATTACAACAACAATGCTACACTTGTGAAATTCTAAGCTTTAAGTGCCAACCTAGGGTTCACACAAACTTAAGAGGTGTCTTGCACTATATGTGCAACGTGCACTTCTTCTCCCTCCACAATGCATCTATTGATCTATCAAATGAAATAAAATGTCCCTTGGGTGATTAGGTGAAAATGTGGAGTTATTTCATGGTCAATCACTCAGTGAAAGTAAACTCTTACTAACTTCAAATTGTAGGAAAATAATTGTTACTAGAAAGAGATTTGCAGGAAAGTAAATGATATTTCTAGTTTGTAGGAAGAAAGGATTATTTCTAATTCCTAAAAGAGAAATGCCTTGATATGGAATTTATCTAGGAAAAAAAATTAAAGGTATTATAGACTCATGTGCATGGATGTGCCTATGTTACTTAATGCAACGGATTGATAAGATTGTGAAATACATAGACACTGAGGCAATTAGAGAAAACATAACAGACAAACATGTAAACACAACGAGTTTAATAAGGAGTTCACCCAATGCTCCTGGGCTACGTCTCCTGGTCCAGCCTTTAGTGGTGGCCTCTCTATTATGTTTTCAAAGTAGAGTTTTTACAATAGTGAGATCAATTTGAGTCTCTCGCAATAGATATAAATCAATAGGATTGGACTTGGATCCCCCAAGTCTCTGGAGTACACAGACTCTCCTTACCGAAACTCGACCTCTATTGGTCACAGTAGTATGAGCCCAATTTGAGACTCATACATGACAGGCCTCTGCCAAGGAGTTCGCTTGAACCTCTCAAGCCTTCTCTGGATTACACAGACTCTCTGACTCTCAAGCGTTCTGGTTCTCCTTCCTTCATCAGTTTGAATTCCTCTACTTTGCGTCATCATCATCATTGTGTAACGCCTCACAGGGAGGTGGCCACCTATTTCATAACGAACTGATTGCCAATTCTCTTGGAAATGTTTAAATTGTCGTTATTTCCATTTAACTCCCAGAATGCCTGTGAATATGATTCCTCTGCCAACTCATCGTTCATGCCAGACTTCAAACTTTATACAACTCGGCCTATTTACCCCGTTGAATCCAGTCATCCGTTGGATCACATTTCCGCTGTCAATCTGGAGCTTCCAGATCCTACGGTCTCCATCCATATCGGGCGAGTAAGTACTTTGACGTTTACCCGTCCGATGTGAGTGGTTTTCTCTCTCTTCCGTCGGATGCGTGGCACCCAATGTGTGGCATCGGGCGGGACTTGGTTGAAACCGCTTACCGCTCGAAGCCCTTCTGATATCCTACCGGTTTTGGTGTGGGACCTGCCTATGACGAAATCGATGAATTCCGTCCATTTTTTGACATTTCGGGTCCGGGTCGGTTGGGGCTTTTTCTTCTCTAAGGGGTTTTCCTGACGATATGCGATTAGCGACTTGTAGCTAATCGCATATCAGAAACCTCCCCCGTTTCTCAAAAAGACCTCATGTTTCGATGTTTCGTGACAACGCGCATTACCATGGGCCAACGGTCTGTGCGCTTGACCGAGGAACCTTGTTGCTTCACGCTATTCACAAATTACAACTGTTCCGAGGGTATTCCTGATAAGCTCGATCTTTGTAAGTCTTTGAAACTTTGGCATGAATTTTGCAGAGTTATGAAAAATTAGAAAGTGTTTTAGGATCCAATTCGGATCATGCCTATTCCACCTTACAAGAATGTAAACCTTAATACTACTTTAGGAATAAAAACACTAACAAATCGAATTCAGAAATGCTAGAAAGAAAAATCATTCCTGAAGAGAACATTGTTCATTTCCTTAACTCTCTTATTCACCAAACCACATTGAAAAGTGTGATTTTATGAGTGGAATGATTAAATATATATTAGCATGAAGGAAAATGACAAAAGAGAGGGTTTCAGGACTATCTTACAGGAAATCCTCTAGTCCTAGAAGAAAGTGTGCAAAAGAATTACATATGTGGGATTAAATAAGTAACTTAGCACTTTAGAAGCTAAAAACTCTTAAAGGAACCTATTTATTCCATGTATAATTCATAAGAACAACTAAGGAAATAAAAATTGCTAAAATACCAATCTTTTATAAGAAAATGTAAAGCATATCATTCACTAAACTATTGCAACATGAAAAGAATGTTATGAAAATCATGAAAAATAATCATGTAAATGATGAAGCAATTGGTACACAAGGGTCTTTGGAGCTTCTATGGGTTCTTAGAGACCTACTACACTCTCAGCACTAGCTTCCTTGAAAGTAAAACTACTTTTCCATTAACTTGAATAAAAAATGTGAGTCTAATTATGAAAGCTTTAAAAGTTGCATAGCTAAAATGAATGTAGTAGCAATGTTATCTCCCCTCTTGAGACTTAGAATTGAGTCTCTCTTATATAAAATAATGGGGGAACAACCTCCTTGAAGGGAGGTTTATTTCCCCACAAAAACCTTGAAATTAAGGGGGTTGTCCCTCAATTTTCCACAAGGGTTCTTTGTGTTATCTTAAATGCAACAAGGTGGTTGAAGTTGAGATTTACTATAGGAGGGGATATGATCCTTATAATTTCTCTCTATTTTTTGTAACATAACTCCTTTCACTCCTAATCCCATATTAAGGGTAGATGAAGGCATTACTATCATTAACTTATCCTCCATAGTCCTGCATGGAAATGGGGTCTAAAAGTTTCATCAATTTTCAATCTTTTCGAGACTCAAAATAAATATCACTATTTCATCTGGCTTATCGAGAGCTTTCTGATGATATAATTTTTTTGAAAACTAAGATTCAGATCAGAAGATATGGATGTATGAAGTCAAGTAATTAAGGTCTTATCAAGTTAGCATTGTGCCCCCATGTGACACCCACGTGGTAGCCCTCCACCTTTCATGGGAGGTCAATGTCATCCTACTTGTTCATGTGGAATTTTCTGTGTGTGTAAACTTATGATATATGCCACACCACCCCCTTGAAAAATTTACGACGTACACCCAATAGAGGGATCAACGACATAGATGAAAATGAACGATCCCCTCCCCCCTTGCTGACGTCATGAGGGTGGGGGGTCCTTTAGTTGATGTTCCACTCCTTTTCATTCTATAAACTGAATGGTGGCCATTGGCCCAACAAAATCGACAACACGAGGGGAGGGGGTCACATCCACGAAGTATGGAGAAAGGAGGGGGTATCTCAGCTATAGTTATTCCCCTCCATAACCATGTCACCACTTAGACACATAATCATGTTATGCGGAAGACCTTGCAGTCACCACGTAGACCTCTTGGCCACGTCAGTCACCTTATCATTCTCCCAGCCACGTCCTTCCATGCAGGTACAAAATTCCTTTTCCATCATATGCCAGGAATATCTCTGTCCCCTAGAACATAAAATTCCCTCGGGTTCTCTCACTATGCTCCTCCTAAAACCATGAGGTGACATTACATCCTAGTCATGTTTATGTCATCCTATCCATGTGTCCACCTCCGAGTGTGCCATGTGTCACCCATTTTTGGCACACTTAGACCCTCTAAAAGGTTGAATTCGATTTCCATGTGGCATGCTACTGTTGTACCACATCAACCTAGTTCCATGTTAACGTCCACATAGTTTAGGTCCCATCAGGCTCTTGCCTACTCGAAATAATTTACCTTAGGAATTTATCTATGTCCCCCTTTCAAAACCACAAGGATGACATCACTCCCATGTCATGTTGATTTCACGCTATTCACATGGCCTCCTTTGGGAGTGCCACATGTCACCTAATTTAGGGCCACCCTTCCCCACCAGAGCGTACACATCAAAGGACACGTATTCTAGGTCCCACCAGTCTCTTGCCCTTATGAATAATCAAATTTTTGTTAACTATTGAATATTTTTCATCTTGTGACGTGAATACCCTATGATGTAACTTCCCTCGAGGTTTTCTCTAGGTGCAAATGGTCTCCATTTTAAAACATTTGGGACCGGTATTTAAAGTGGTGGTTCTAACCCATGGTCGTATGGGCCCTCTAATATACTATTGGGGATTCTTCGTGAAACCCTCTCTCTCTCTCTCTCTCTCTCTCTCCCCCGATATATATATATATATATATATTATATATATTGAAATTTTCTCCCATTCATAGCTTTTTCCCTCCAAGAACCATGTTGTCTCCCGACCAGATAACCATGTTATGTGGCAGACCCCACAACCATCACTTTAACTCTTGACCACATCAATTTCCCTATCATCCTCCCCGCCATGTCCTTCCATGTCGGGAAATAACTCAACTTCCATCATATGTTGGGAATATCTTTGTCCCCTAGAACATAAAATTTCCTGGGGTACTCTCATTGTGCTCCTCTTGAAATCATTGGGGTGATGTTAGCCCAGGGTGACGTCGCATCCTTATCATGTTGATATCATCCTATCCATGTGGTCACCTCTGGGTGTGGCACATGTCACCCAATGTTTTACCACTTGGTCCCTCCAAAAGGTCTAGCTACCACATGGAATGCAACTATGGCACCATGTCAGCCTAGGTCCACATTAACAACCATGTAGTTTGGGTCCCACTAGGCTCTTGCCTCCCCGAAATAGTTTACCTCGGGCATTTCTCCTTGTCCCTCCTTTGAAACTGCCAAGGTGACGTAAGTTTCATTTCATGTCGACGTCACGATGTCCATGTGGACTCCTCCAGGAGTGCCATGTGTCACCTAATTTTGGGCCACTGTTCCCTACTAAAGGGTGCATGTTAAGGGCTAGGTAGTTTGTGTCCCACTATGCTCTTGTGCTCATAAATTATCAATTTTTCATTAACTATTATAATGTTTTCTTTCTCATGACTTGAATACTTTGGGACATAATTTCTCGATAATTTCTTCTTTGGGCGCAAATGGTCTTCATTTTAAAATATCAGGGACCAAGATTTGAAGTGATGGCTAAACCCCTTAGTCACATGGGCCATATCTACCAACACCACGACTAACTTACTATTCAATATTCTTCCCACAAATTTCTCTCTCAATCTCTCTCTTAGTCGCCATTCATTTTAATACAAGAGCTTAATTAGACCTAAGAGATTTACACATCCATTATGTTCAAGAAATTAAGCCCAATTTCATGGTCAAAATAAACAAAATAGTTTAGAACATTCCTCAGAAATTACACATGAAATATATTATCCATATCCACACATTCATAATGGCATTTTAATAGCATAGAAAGCATACATATAGAATCCACTTGCACATAGAGAAAAATATTGAGAACTTATCTTATGATGAAGGACCTGAAAACTGATATTGAAACTCTAACTCTCCACCAAACCTTCAATTGGCCTACATTGTAGTCTTCCTTGTAACCAATCACACCTGAGCCAGATTCAGAGCTTGAGGAGGAGTTCTTTCAGGGAATTAACCAATGGTGCCAATTAAAATTGGGAGTTTAGAGACTATTCCATCTCCACCCGTAAACTAATTCAAGGGAATCCAAATACTATTCCATCACCACCCTCTTGCTATTACATGAAATCCAGAGGCTACTACACCTCCACCCTTAAACCAATAACCTCAGTGGCCCCACCCTAATCTAGAAATCCATAACTCACTGAAAAGAACCAAACATAATACCTTTATTGGCTCCACCCTACACCGGGAATCTAAAGCTCACTAAATTGATTTCTCAACCTGTAGCCAAGCAAATAAGGTGCTAGGACACTCCTTGGCCAAAAATACAAAGAAACAAGGCCTCCACCCAAATCAAGGAGTCCAAAGAGCCTCTCTCCTTCATGTAAGAGATGCACAGGTCACTCTTCTATACTCGAAAAGTGAAATAGGTATTTCCTTTCATCCTGCCTACATTTTCTTATCATTAATTTCTCAACTACTACTTCAACACACTTAATATATTGTTCTCTCATGTTGTTTGTGCTCCTCTATTGTGTGCATTTGTTTCTCTCTTGCCGCTTCCAAGGGAAATTTTCCTTTCTCCTAGGAGTTGTGTGTTATATGCTATGTGTGGGATTTCGCTACTCTAATGATATTCCCCTTAATTGCTCTCCCCCTTCACATTCCTCCTTTTTTTCTCTCCATTCCCTTTCAACTCGTCCCACATTGTCTCGAATCGACTTGGGGAATCTCCTCAATCCCTCCATCATGATGGTTGTTATAACTATCTGATGGAAGTGATTGTCGTTACTCCTCCACTAATGACAAGCCTCCTGCTAGTAAATATGTTGGTCCCCATGACCTACCATCCTACCATTTTGATTATAAATCAATTTCTATGATACCAGTTGATGATTCATCTCCTCTAATTTTTCCCAAACATCTCATGCCCTAAATATATTAATTTATGCTCCATGTCCCAATCATTTTAATTATAAAAAATGGTCACAATGTTTGTAATACGGGGGAATTAGTGTTATGCAACCATCTCACAAATAGATAGATCATCGACTTAAAAATTATCCTCTTTGAGGGAGAAATCTACTTTACATTACATAAATGAACAATTCTTGGAAGATACAAATGACAAGACCTAATTTGTATATATAGGGGTCTAAGGGATCACAAAATAATAAGAGCCTAAACAATAATAATAATGTAAGGGGAAGACAAACAATAGTAGGCTTCTATGGGGTACAACAATAACAATATGGGAGCTACATGGGCACAAAAATAACAATAAGGGGGATACACTAGTATTATAGGGACATAACATGCCCATCTCCTTCAAAAAATTGTTGTCCTCAACACTTGAGTAGTTCTAGATGCTTCTATATAAAATTCTCATCCTCCCACATGGAATCTTCGGTGGATAAGTTCTTCCACTTAATGAGATACTTTGAAATTGATCAATTCCGTAGTTGTTGGGTTCTTGTTTCCATGACTGCTTCAGGCTCAAATACGATTTTTCCTTCTTCGTCAAGTTCTTCCAACAATGTTTGAACTGGAAGCTTTTCACCTATAACATTTTTTAAGCATGAAATATGGAAAACTAGGTGTACTCGAGAAGATGCAGCCAACTCCAGTTTGTATGCCATATTACCAATATGTTGCAACACCTTGTAAGGACCGTAGTACTTGGGTGATAATTTATTATCCTTCTTAGCCTTCTTGAGAGACATTTGTTTGTATGGTTGTATCCATAAAAATACCCAGTCCCCTAAATCAAAACTTATTTCACTGCGATGCTGATCTTCCTGTTGTTTCATTCGATTTTGCGCTAGATTGAGGTTATCCTTTAAGAGTTGGAGAAATTGTTGTTAATGCTCGATGTGATATTCCAATGCTTGAACCTTAGAATTTTATATTAAATATGATGCGATGGATGGTGGACGATATCCATAAAGTGCCATAAATGGGGTCATTTTTGCTGCACTATGGAAGGAAGTGTTATACCACCATTCAGCTAGAGGTAACCACTTGACCCATTGTGTTTATTTGTCAGATACAAAGCAACAAAGATATCCTTCCAAACATTTGTTAACTATCTCAGTTTTCCCATCAGATTGAGGATGATAAGATGAGTTATAAGATAATTGAGTACCAAGACAAGAAAATAGTTTTGTCCAAACATTTCTAGTGAAAATGGGATCTCTGTCACTTACTATAATCTTTGGATTTCCATGAAGCTTTTGAATTGTTTCCATAAATGTAGTAGCAACTTTGTTGGCTTTAAAAGGATGATATAATGCACAAAAGTGTGCATACTTGGTAAGTCTATCAACTACCACCATGATGACACTCTTGCCTTCAAACTTGGTTAAACCTATGATAAAATCCATTGGTACCTCTTCCCAACACTAACTTGGAATGGCTAAAGGTTGTAGCAAACCTGGGGCCTGAACAGTCTCAACTTTATTTTGTTGGCAAACCAAACATTCTACCACAAATTTCTAAATATCAGATTTAAGGCCATCTCAAAGTAATTCCTTCTTGACCCTATGGTAATTTTTTAAAAATCCTGAGTGCCCTCCTAAGGGAGAGGTGTGCAATTACAAAGAATCTTTTGTTTGAGTTGGGAATTCTTAGAAAGATATAAGCAATCTTTTTACCATAATGAATCATTTTTCCCGCTAAATGTATCAAATGTACTTGGATCTTGATGGAACTTTTGAATGAGTGACCACACCTCTTCATCATTCTTCCATTCATCCCTTGCTTCAGTTATCCCTCAGGTTGGATAATAGAAATGGAACAAAGCCATGCTTCAACATCCTCATCCTTTCTTGAGAGTGCATCTGCAAGCACATTTTGCTTCCCTTTTTTTTAGATGATTTCACAGTCATAACCCAACATCTTTGTCACCCATTTTTGCTGCTCTTCTGAAGATAATCTTTGTTCCAAAAATTATTTAAGACTATCATGATCTTTGTTTATCTTGAATTGTCTTCCCATTAAGTAAGGTCTTCATTTCGTTAGTGCATGTAGTATTACCAACATTTCCTTCTCATAAATAGGTTTGTGTAAATACTTTCCTTTGATTGAATGACTTTCAAAAGCAATGGGTCTTCCTTCTTTCATTAAAAAAACATCAAATCCATTTCCTAAAGCATCACATTCCATAATAATTTTTTTTGTGAATTATGGCGTAGCTAAGACCGGTGCTTGGCACATTGCCTTTTTAACATGTTCAAAGGCCTTCGTTGCTTCTAGAGTCCAATAAAATGCATCTTTCTTCAATAATGATGTTAGCGGTGCCACTATTCTCCCATAATACTTAACAAACTTGCCATAATACCCTTTCAACCCGATAAATCGTCGAAGATGCTTTATGGTTGTGGGGATTTTCCATTCCTTAATGGTTGTAATTTTGTTAGGGTCTACCTTAACACCATCATGAGATACAATAGGACCCAAATATTCCACCTCATGTACTCCAAAGAAACATTTGGAGGTTTTTGCATATACTTGTTTCTCCACTAATAGTTTGAGCACCCTGTCAACATGCTGAACATGATCCTTCCAAGACTTGTTGTAGATTAGTATATCATCAAAAAATACTAACACAAATTTTCTAAGGAAGGGTTTGAAAATGGAATTCATCAAACCTTGAAATGTGGAAGGTGCATTAGTAAGGACAAAAGGCATGACAAAAAAATCATAATGACCCTCATGAGTTTTGAATGTTGTTTCAGAATGTCTTTAGTCTTCATTCTAATTTGATGATATCCTAAACAAAGATCCAACTTGGTGAAGTAATTTTCTCCATGTAATTCATCCAACAATTCATCAATGATAGGAATGAGAAATTTATCTTTAATAGTGAGCTTGTTGAGCTCCCTATAATTTGGACACATACACCATGATCCAGCCTTTTTGTGCACCAATACTACTATAGCAGAGAAAGAACTTTGACTAGGTTGCATTATACTAGCCTCTAGAATTTATGCAACCATACATTCAATTTCACTCTTTGGGAATAAGGATATTTGTAAGGTCTGATGTTTGGAGGAACACTCCCTGGAATCAAGTGAATCACATGATCCTGATCACAAATAGGTGAGAGGCCTTTGGGAGTCTCAAACACCTTGGAATGATTGTCCAAAGCTTTTTGAAGATATGGAGAAATAGATTATTTTGATGTTTGAACCCCTAATGAGCATAGTTGTGCAATTATGCCCCGTTGTTATTTCTTCAAAAGATTTGTCATGCAATTAGATCTAATTATCTTTCCTGGTTTCCCTGCAATACCCCTTAATTCAACTTCCTTTCCTTCCCAAAATAAATTTCAATAAAATTTCTTGAAAATTGAAAGCTATCATCCCCAAAGATTGTGACCATTGTACGCCTAGTACAACATCAACACAACCCATTGGAATGGAAATAATTGGACTATTCAAGGCATATTCCCTCATGGTTAGCTTGATATTATGGCACTTTCTAGATAAAGTTATAGTTCCTCCATTTGCAACCATCACTTGACACTCTGGTGTTGGATATAGGAAGAAATTCAATTCCTTGACTATCTTACAATGAATAAAAT
>APFE030867222.1:44021-63606 GCA_000404065.3 Pinus taeda
GCCATTGAACCCTTTTGTTTGAGATTTATCAATTGGCTAAAGAAGGTGTTGCTATTTGTATCTTCATAATGTGCTATCTTTTCCTCCGTAAAAATTGACTAGGTGACAAGTGTTTTATGAGAACAAAGCCATCTATACCATACAAATTGATTGGGTTCTAAATATAAAGTTGCAATATGTACCTTTTGTGAGGGTTGCACCTCATGTAGATCAAAATATTGCTCCATCTGTAGTATCCAAGTTACCAGATCCTTACCATCAAACTTCCTCATATCTATCATTGGAATGTGGTGGTTCTTAAACCCCACATTGGAGTCTCTAAAATCTTAATTGATATTCCTTTTGTCTTCATCATGATTTTCATGGATTACCTTGTCACCGCTGGGACGCCTTTCTTCTAGCAACTTTTCCAAACCTTCCTTCAACCCCTCTATCTTCACAGTCATCATTACTTCCATGTCTGATTTTAAACCATCATTCAAAACTTCCATGTCCCTTTTTATACCATCTATCTTATCTTTTGTTACTTTTGGTGAGAGCAAAATTTGTTGCACTTGGTCGTGTAATTTTGATATATCAAGTTGCATTTCTTCCTCTTCTTCATGTGTCATGGTAGAGCTTTCAGGTTTCTTACTAGGTGTTTCCATTTTCTTTATTAGGGGCATAAATTAATGATACTTATGCTTCACTATTCCCTTTGAATCACTTCAAAATGGTTTTTCAAACAAAAGTTATGGAAATTTAAAAAAAATACACACCTTTTTCTTGCTTTGTAGGAGCTCGATATTGAATCTGTTGTATCTTTGTAATTTCAAATCTCTAAGGTATGAAATTGCATCTTGTTGTAGACATAGGAGTCCTCTTTCCAACCCCACAAGTCTGATCAAGATTCAATTCTTCAAGAAAGAGCTATTCTCATTCTCCCATGATGACCATATTATATATTGGTTAAATAGAGTAAACTTGTACGAAGTTAAACGTATCATTGTTTTGACCTTCGGCCCTGACAATGATAATAAAACATCTACAGTTTGTCTTCTTTCTATCACTTTTGATGAAATTTAAATCTGATGCTCGAAGAGAAAGTTATGACGATTTTCCCAAGGTCACATGTTTGAGATGGAATTTTGGAGCCTGCAAAAACCCTAACTTCCTTAGATCGTATCTCCGAAAATATATCGATACAAGATCTGAAATTCATACACGAGGTTCACCACATGTTTAGGTCCCCATGGTTTCACTTTTTGCTTCTCAATCTTCGTGGAGAAAAAGTTATAGTGAAAATTCCATGATGACTTGTTTGAAGCAGCGAAACCCTAGAATCCAAAGCTCTAATACCAAATGTTATGCAACCAACTCACAAATAGCTATATCAATGACTTAAAAATTATCCTATTTGAGGGGGAAACCTCCTTTACACTACATAAATGAAAAATTCTTGGATTATACAAATGACAAGACCTCCTTTGTATATATAGGGGTCCAAAGGGTCACAATATAATTAGAGCCTACATAACAATAATAATGTAAGAGAACAACAATAACAATAGTGGGCTTCTATGGGGTAAGACATATTTTCGAGAAGTATATGTACAATCGGTAGAAGGGAGCTAGGGCGATTTTGGAGATAGGGTTATAGGTTAGCAGAGTTCGTTCTCCATGGAAGGCCGTAAAGGAGGGAGCTCCACTCCCTCCTACAAGTAGGTAGTGGCCAGCAGAGGAAAAAACCCAGTAGAAGAGGATAGATATCCTTCAGCTGAAAAGCAAAGAACCAGAGAAAGGGAGCAGGAGGGCTCTGAATCCAAGGAGAATAACAACAATAAAGAAAGCAAGGAAGTGGACAAGGAACAGGGCACAAAAGACAAAACACAAAGGGGACCACGCAAACCCAAGACTACTATCACTCCTAGAGTCATTTTGAATGATCCTGCTCTACAGGCACATAGGGACCACATGTAGACTTATGCAATCATTTGTAAGTTCATGGGTTTATGGCAACTGAAAAGCATTACAATCTTGGATTAAATACCACTGGAAACCAAAGGGAAACATAGAACTACATCTTGGGTCAAAGGGATTCTTTACTGTAGTCTTTGCTAACATTGAAGATAAGGACAGAGTATTTGAAGGAGGGCCCTACTTTTATGCAACAACAGGCCTGTATATGAGACCTTGGATCATGAACTTTGTCCCAGAATGTGAAACTTGCACCTGAGTCCCGGTCTGGGTAAGGTTCTACTCTCTACCTTTGGATTACTGGCAACTGGAATCCCTTTCTACCATAGGAAATAAGTTAGGATGTTTTGTTGAAGCTTCTGAGGCCACCAGAAGAGGAAAATACACATCCTTTGCAAGAATATGTGTGGAGATGGATCTTTCTGGAGCTCTGCCGGATGAGTTCATATTGGAAGCGCTTGATGAAGAATGGGTACAAACAGTGGATTATGAACACATCCCATTCAGATATCACAAATGTCATGAACATGGGCATCTATTCAGGGATTTCCCTCTCAGTAGAACTGAAAATAATAGTAAAACAAATACCATGAAAGATACTGAAACCTTTCACAAAGTGGTCCAGAAAGGAAGAGGGAGCAAAAGGGGATCGAAGACACATCAAAATGAATAGCAACAAGCCAGTCAAAACAGGTTTCAAGCACTAGAAGAGGAAGAGGGGATAACAAAAGCAGATCAGGCCAAGGGAGACACTCGAGGGAATGAGGAGAACGAAGAAGAGGATGAGCACACACAAACTATTAATAGACAGAAGGAAGAAATGATAGGTGACACAGAATCGGAGATGGATATGGAAATGACCCAGAGTGAGATGGAAATGGAAGATCATGAACTACATGAGATTCTTGAGAAGGAGAATCTAGATCTAGAAGGATTCCTAAAACAAGGAACTAGGGAGGGAGTGGATTCGTTGCCTCTAGAGGGGTGCAATAGAGTTCAACAATTGTTCTTATGTAAAACTCAGACCACAGGGCTGGAAAAGAAAGGGACTCATAAAAGGCAGAACAACGAAGGTGTGAAAGCTTTGAAAACCACACCGAGCTTGGCACCCAGATACCCAGGAAAGAAAAGAGGCATGAAAAAGCAGAACGAGCTTTTGATGGAATGTGGAAAACTAATGATAGACTTAGGTAAGATGAAATACCTATCCAGTTACTCCTTTACAAATCTTTAATAATGAAGTTCACTTCCTGGAATATTAGAGGACTAGGCAATAAAAAAAAAGGTTACTTAGTAATAGAATGAAACAAGCAGCACTGGATGTAATTTTCATCCAGGAGACTAATTGCTCCATTCAGAAAATAAAAGAGACTCACAGTACATGGCTCAATAAATTTGAGTTTCTGGAAGTCAAAGTAGAGAATACAGCAGGTGGTAGTCTCACACTTTGAAACCCCCAAAAAATTGACATTATAGATGCAGAGGCAACCAGGGATTATTTATCAATGGTCTTACAGCTAGTGGGAGATAAGGAAGTTTACCTAGTAATGAATGTGTATGGTCCCCAAAGATTAGATGGCAATCTCAAGCTTTTAGACTCCCTGCAGGATCTCAGGGAAAGACATGCAAGTATCCCTTGGATCTTGGGGGGTGATTTCAATATGATCAAATCTTTGTTGGAGAAAAAAGGGGGCACCAGAACTCTAAGTAAAGATTCTTGTGCTTTTCTTTCTTTCATATACAATATGAAGTTAGTGGATATTGGTATGAGTAATGGTACCTTTACTTGGAACAATAAAAGAGGAGGAGAGTCTAAGGTGGCCTCCAAATTAGATAGATTCATTATTTCAGAGGATCTTATGCTCAAGGACAAGGAAATAGTTGCAAGAGTTCTCCCCTTTGGAGGCTCTGATCACTCGACTATGCAACTGGAAATGCAGGGCATTGGCACCCCCAAGAATAGACCTTTCAAATTTGAAAACATCTGGCTTTCCCACCCAGATTTTTCCAATAACATTGCCATCTGGTGGGCTGAAGAATTAAAAATTCAAGGCACAAGCATGTTCCTTCTCCAAAAAAGACTAAAACATATCAAACACGGGCTTAAGGAGTGGAATAAGAAGGAGTTTGGTAATATTTTTGAAGGAAAAAAATCTGTTGAAGGAAAATTGCAGGAACTCAACCAAACCCTTATCAGGGAGGGTTTTGATAAGGTTAGAAATGAGCAGGCAACCAAATATCAACAAGAATGGGAGAACTTCTATAAACAAGAGGAGATTTTCTGGAGACAAAAATCCAGAGTGCAATGGCTAAAAGAAGGAGAACGCAATACCAGATTTTTCCACAGAACCACTGTGGCGAACAAAGCTCACAACAAGATTTCTTCTATCAAGGATGAAGGAGGTAATCTTCTTCATTCTCATGAAGAAATAGCAGCAGTTTTGGTTCAACACTTTTGTGGTATTGCTCAGGAATCCTATTCAGATAGGGAACAATATATTAGGATTATATCAAGACATATTCCAAAGCTTGTTTCCAATGAGGACAATTTCAACCTTAACAGACCGGTATCGGAAGATGAGATCAGTGAGGTCCTAAAAGAAATGCAAAATCGTAAGGCACCAGGTCCAGATGGTTTTAATGTTGATTTCTTCAAAGCTTGCTGGAATATTGTAAAACATGATGTTCTAAATGTAGTGGAAGACTCTAGAAGGGACAAAACTATTCTGAAAGCGCTCAATACCACCTTTATCGCCCTGATCCCTAAACAAGATTCAGCTCTTACTCCTGACAGGTTCAGGCCCATTTCCCTGTGCAATGTGGTCTACAAGATAATTTCCAGGGTTGTGGCCAATAGACTCAAACCTCTTCTCCCCACCCTGGTGTCAGGGGAACAATCTGGATATGTGGAAGGTAGGCAAATCCTTGACAATATAATTCAAGCTCATGAGGTGGTGCACTCACTAATAAGCAAGAGGAAAGATGGAATGATCATGCAATTGGACATAGCCGAAGATTATGATGGAAGGGTTGGGTAAATATATCAATCAGGCTAAAGATGTTGGTAAAGTCAAAGGTCTCCAACTTACTGAAGATGGTCAAGCTTTAACACATCAACAATTTGTGGATGATACCATGCTGCAGGGCATCCCCACAGTCAAAGAAGCTCTAGCTTATAAGCAAATCCTGAGAGACTTCGCTATGGCTTCAGGTATGGGAGTTAATCTCTCCAAATCTAAGATTTTTTTCTTCAATACTCACATTGCTACTCAGAGAAATATTTCAAGAATTTTGGGCTTTCAAAGGGAGATCCTCCCTTCAAAATATTTGGGAGTCCCTCTAACGGCCAAGCCTTTTCATAAGAGCATCTGGGAGCCAATGATTAGCAAAATGCAAGATAAGATCAAGAAATGGACTTTTAGATCTTTAAATTTGGCTGGAAGGTTAGTGTTAACCAAGGCTGTCCTTCAATCAATTCTAGTCTTCATGCTATCAGCTCTCCCAGCCCCCAAAGGTGTTCTGTAACAATTTAGAAACGTGCAAAGAGACTTTCTTTGGGGCAAGGGGGAAGAAAGAAAGAAATGGGCCTTGGTAGCATGGGAAAAAATCTGCAAACCCAAAAACTATGGAGGACTCGGTCTGGATGATCCTGAGATTCTAAGTAAGGCTTTAGGAGCTAAACTATGGTGGAGATGGGTTAAAGACCCTGAGGCACAATGGGCAAAGATATGGAAAGAAAAATATGCTCACATGTGGCAAAACAAAGATCTAATAAGAATGTCAGGATTCAACAAGGGCTCTCACATATGGAATAATGCCTAGGACAATAGGGGCTTGGTCCAAGGAAACAACTTTTGGGAAATCAGAGAAGGAAACCTTGCCTTATTCGGGGAGGATAGATGGCAACAAGAACCTATTTTGTTAAAGGAAGACTTGAGGGATCTCAAGGAGGATACAGATACTAAAGGGTTATCTAAAGTAAAAGACTTTTGGGTCCAAACCAACAGTAGTGGAAAATGGAGAATCTAGAGGAACTTTGAGTTTAATTATGAAAATACCCTAAAGGCTAAAGCAGAGACTCTAAAAACTATGTTAGAGCAAAGGAAGATTTTGAAATCAGGGGAGCAAGATCAGCTAAGATGGGGCAACAAAAGTGAGAGTTCCTTTAATCTCAAAGAAGAAAAACTCATTCTCCTTGACCTCAACTCTCAAGCTCCAGATAAGACTTGGCAAGACCTATGGAGACATCAAGGATGGATGAAGATTAAGCTCTTCATGTGGCTAGTTTAGCATAAGCAAATCCTGACCTAGGATAACCTTAGGAAGAGGGGTGTCTTGGGGCCTTCCAAATGTCAGCTATGTGAAACCCAAGAGGAAACTATGGAGCACCTTCTCAATAATTGCATCTTCATCTACAGTTTATGGGATTCTTTTGCCACCATTTTCCAACAGTCGGACAGGGACAAAGGGCACATCATCAATACTCTAAATAGATGGAGAAGAACCTTTTCAGACAATGAGATTCTCAGCTCAGCATGAGCCATCATGCCAAGTTTCATTATTTGGAATGTCTAGAAAGAAAGGAACAACAGAATTTTCAAGAATGAAAAGAGGTCATCCCAAAGCCTTTTTGAGCAGATCTTAAAACAATTCAAGGAAACAGTTGGTACTATTTTGTGAAATCCCCCCAAGAACCCTCCTTCTGCTACGAATTTGAAAACTCTCGGTGATCTGGGTCTGCAGGGACTTATTCATCAAGGATGCAATAGGAAAGTTATCTCCCTGGTTTCTGAGCAAGATTTCTGGCATCCTCCCCCTAAGGGCTTTTTGAAATTCAACATTGATGGGGCTTCAAAGGGCAATCCAGGCTCCGCGGGCTACGGAGGGGTGTTAAGGGATGAGCATGGTGGAGTTCATTTCATCTTCTACTGTCATTTAGGAAGAGCCACGAATAACATGGCAGAATTGATGGCTATGGAGTAGTGCTTAGATTTCCTGAAACAGGATAACAGGCAAAATGTGATTGTTGAAGCTAATTCAGAGTTAATCATCGATTCAGTTAAGAGGATCAACTGAGGGACAAGACGAGAAAATGTCTCAAGGAACTGGCGTCTAATCTAGGGCTTTCAATGGATTCAGCAGCACTTCTAGAGCCTTCGGACTATTAGCTTTAAACATGTAAGAATATCGGCAAATAAATTGGCGGATCTTCTTGTCAATCAAGGAGTGATCAACACAGAGAACAGGGTTGCTTTTGCCTGGCAAGAAATGCCTCAGAATAGGTTAAAAGTGAAATGTTATGACCAGGCAGATGAAGACAGGATTGTGTTTCGGAGTACGGCCATGGAGATGGAATCCAGTTGATTCAAGAGTTTTATGTTGCTTATTTTTTCTACTTTCAGGTATGCAGGGGGTTGTAGTGCTTCTTTGACCATATTAAAACAAGTCAGCATTGTTTTTGAGATTCCATTGGATACTTGGTCGAGCGGCCTGGGTTCGTCTAAGAAAGATCAGCTGGTGGATGTTTCGTCCTTCCAGGGTTCTGGCAGAGAAAAAGAACCTATAGATAGGATCCTGGGCACTCTTGGCTACCATAAAACCAGGGGTTTTCCATCAGGGATTGGTTTACCAAGCCGGAAGAGGTTTTTGGGTGATCGCAACCCTCATAAGTAGGAAATGGTTTTGCCGAATTTGGAGCAATTCCATACAGAGGACTACACGTGGTGGTGGGGCCGGCTAAATTACTGCCCTCGTCGCACACTTAGGATCAGTAATCTTAGTCAAGGCGAAATGATCCTCAGCTGTCGGATCACGAAAAGTGTTTCTACAGCAGGGATTAATCGTGCAAGTTTTTAGTCTAGTTGGCAGGAAGCACTAAGGTTCAGTGTTATTGGGCGGTACCTTGTGTTTGGTTATCGTGCTAGCAGTTTGGAAGAATTGAAGCAATCCTAGGGATTTCGCTTGTTAACTTGCAACAAGGTTACCATGCCAATTGGACCCGAACTTAACTTAAACGATGGCTTTATTTGACTTTGAGTCCAGGTGCGGTGTTATCTTCCATGCTTGTTTCTCTGCAAGGTTGGGATCGGTGGATTTCGGGCGGACTACATGCTCGAGAGTTATCCCCCCAGACGGACCCGAAATATTTTTAGTGCGGCCTTTGTTTCCTCATCGGTCCGATTCAAAAATTAATGAGTTGGCATGTTTTCATTCCGATATAATTCCTCATTCGTCAGATCTTTGAAGGTGGATCGAACGATCTTGGTGATTGATTGTATTTTGTAGGTCTCATAGTTTTGTTTTGTGGGACCTTGCTGCAGTTTTTGAGACCTTGGCTCAGTTCCCAAGGCTTTGTGTGGCTCGTTAACTCTATGGCCCACATCTCCTTTGGGTTTTTTTTAATTTATGTAATATGTTTTTTTGATACAATTGAAGAGAAGGACCAACTCTTGCTTCAGCAAAAAAAAAAAAAAATAGTGGGCTTCTATGGGGTAAAAAAGTAACAATATGAGGGCTACATGAGCACAACAATAACAATAAGGAGGATAAACTAGTATTATAGGGACCTAACAATTAGCTATGGTTTGTAAAAAAACCCGCACCTTTGGAAGAAAAATGTCCTTAGTGTTCTATATCCGAACACAAAAGAAAAACATTCTTTAAACCAAGCACAAAATGATTATGAGCTTTATATACATAACTTTGTAAAATTATTTACATTACTTTAACCAACAACCAAAAATGAATATGTTGCCCACATATGATCAACCATTTCCCATGTGGCTTCCTTGGGCCCAAAGTGCCCCACTGCACTTTGAATTGTTTGATTACTCAATTTTCGAGCTTGATTTTCCTCTAATATAAGATGCATAGAGGTTTCATATATAACTCTCCTTCTGGTTCTAATTGTAACACTGACTAATGAATCACTTGATTAACATACTATACATACTCCTTGAGTAAAGAAACATGGAAAACATATGAACTTTTACTGTCGGTGGCAAGGCCGACCTATATGTTATTGGCCCTATACTTTCAAGCACTTAAAATGGCCCATAAAACTATAGTGTTAACTTAGCACATGACCCAATTTTCAAATATCTTCTCTTGGGTCTAACTCGCAAATATTAATGGTCCCCTACTTCAAATTCCTTATGTATTCTATGTTGGCATGCATAGCTCCTCTGCATGTCTTGTGCCACCTTTAAATTTTTTCTGATGGTTACCATTTCTTGTTCCATCTCATTCAACATTTCAGGACCAATATGAACCCTTTTCACTGGATCACTCCAACTAATAGAAGTATTACATTTTCTCCCATAGAGAGCCTCAAATGTACTCATTTCCAATGATTCATGGTAACCATTAATGTAAGAAAACTCCACAAGTAGAAAGTACTCTTCCCACTTCCATGGCTGGTGCATCACATACATTCTAATCATGTCTTCGATCACTCTATTTTTTTATGGCTTCGACCATTTGCATGCTACTGTGCAAGAATAATAATTATTTGTTTATTATGAGGGATTGATTCTATATAATTATATACTTTCCTCTGGTTAATTTCCAATATCCATTTTTGTTTTTTATTATTATGAGTTCACCAATATAAAACAATTTCATTCGAAGGATGGCGTGTGTCCGACAAGGGCTCGGTTAGGTTATCAACAGGATCGCAGCTACACCGTCGCGGCTAGGGTTTCTACAGGAAAGTTTTTACTGCAGCTCCGTCGCGGTCACACAGGGTTATTCTAGCACTGTTTCTCCTATTGGATACTCCACCCGTCGCTTTCGGATATCGTTCAGGAGACAGCGATGGCCGACAACATGGATTTTGAGGCGGTAGACTTCTCGGAGGAGCCTTTTCCGGACAGGGTTATCTTTGGTAACCCTAATTTTACATCTAGCCATCTGACTGCATCTTCTCCTTCTACAACTGTACCGGAGCAGCCTCTGCACCCACCTATCGCCCCGCTGCCTAGCCACAGTACATCTTTTCCTATATCTGGATCGACCCCTATGGAATCCCCCAATTTCGAGGTTCCCCCCCTCTCCCCGGGCTCGCTTCAGTTCCTGGCTTCGCACACTCGTCCTTCGCCCTCATTCGATCCGCTCTCCTCAGCTTTCTTTTCAGTCCCATCATCTCCCCCGCCGGTACCCTCTGCTGCTTTACCATCATCATCGGGGTCTCGCTCGTCCGGTTGCTTCGAAACCCCTGCCGTCAAGGTTAAGCCATCCAAACCCTCCCCACTGGAGGGTATCTCAAATCCCTTGGTGGACCACTCATCGGCACCCCGAACTAGCAAGAAAAAATCCAAGTGCATCAAGGCCACGACTAAGGATATCACTATCAGGTTCGACGAATCCACGGCTCTAAGTGACCTCATGGATATGGCAAACACGGTCCTGGTAGGGCATGTCAGGGGTAGGGCATACTCAGCAAAACGACTCACACAATGGGTGAAGGAAATATGGGGTGGTGTTTTATTCGATCTTCCTGCAGTGCATGTCCTCCCCAGAGGATGGTTCTCTCTCCATTTCACTAACGAAAGTCACACGAATCTGGTACTGGCCAGATACTGGCACATTGAGATGGCCCCGATCCTTCTCAAAAGATGGACCCCCCTATTTGACCCGGAACACGAACAGATTGGAGCTGGGCCGATATGGGTACACTTGCCGGGCCTTCCACTGCAGTTTTGGGCGGAAGAAGTCTTCATCAGGATCGGGAATGCCCTGGGTACCTATCTGGATCATGATCGCACATTTGTTGAATCAAGGAACCGAACCCTAGCGCGAATTCTGGTTCATTTAGACACCCGCGATGGACTTGAAGAACAGATCACCCTATAGTGGGGAAGATGTGCCAGGGTTCAGATCCTTGATTACGAAGGAGTCCCTTTCAGATGCAGGCGATGTCACAAAGTTGGGCACCTCTTCAAGGATTTCCCGCTCATCAAAAAAGTTGAGGAATCTCCGAGGGTCACTTCGGCACCATCCAGAATAGCATCTCCAATTACTACTCGCTCTACCTATTCAAGACTGCCCCCAGCAACAACCTCACCTGTGGTCGATCCTGGACTCCAGCAACCCTCCCCGCCAAGGACCAGGGCTTGCTCGGCAGCTGAAGCTAGTATGGTCTTGGGTACCCCTTCCCTCCCCATTCTATCTTCTTTTGATATTATGAATGTATGTGGTCCCTCCATTCAGACTTCCATGGTTCATTGTGCAATATCTTTGCCCCCTTTCATGTGTACCACGGGCCCCTCTATCGCCCCTTCCTCCTCCATGGAATCATCTCCTCGATCTACATCGGATCCCTCCCCTCCGCACTCATACTTCCTTCGCTCTAGAACTCTCATTAAAGATCCGCCCAACAAACCTTCGGGTCTGGGAATTTCGGTGCCTTAGGTAGGTACCACACTCACCAGGGGCCGTAAATCCCACCTTTCTAAGGCTATTAAGAAAGCAGGGGCTGAGGTTGTATCAGGTTGTTAATCCACCATCGACGGGGTTCTTAGAGCAGGACACACCCCGAGAGGTGTTCCCCCATAAAGTGTCTATCCTTTAATTGCAGAGGACTGGCTAGTTCCTCCAAGAAACTAGCCATGAAACAGCTCATCGAGACCAATCCTATTGATATCATCATGCTACAAGAAACTCTCTGTTCAGCAGACCAGATCATTCGAGCCTTGCAAGCCATGACTCCTGGCTGGACCTACTATGCCCTAGATGCTGTTGGCCGATCTGGGGGACTGGCCATTGGAGTTAACCCTCGCTCTATAAGAGTGGAATCGTCTTGGGGGGGATCTGGATATCTCGGGCTTGACATATTCTTTGCTGAATTGGGAATGAACCTTCGCATAGTAAATGTATATGCCCCCTGCAACCAGAGAGAATCTTTCTGGAAAAGACTCCTCCATCTTACCATTTTGAGCGAAGATCGGGTTGTTATCGGAGGAGACCTCAATTTCTCATTAGGGTTCAGGGAGTCATGGGGATCGGCGGCTCAAATAGATTCCATTACCGACTTCATGAATAATCTACTGGAGCAAACAAGCTTTGTGGATATCCCCATGCAGAAAATACTTCCCACTTGGCGAATCGTAGAGTGGGGGACGTTGCTTTAGCTCGTCGGCTTGACAGATTCCTAATGAAAGACGCTCTACTTCAGCAATTGTAACACTACAAACAATGGGTTGGCTCGGGAGGATGGTCGAATCACTCGCCTATATACCTGGAAATACAGGGACCCTTCAAGAAGCCTAAAGCCCCTTTCAAATTTAATCATACTTGGCTGAAGGACCCAGCATACATCAAGATGATATCTGAATACTGGAGAGCTCACCCAATCAATGGATCAGAATCTCTTGCAAAAGGATTCTGCAGAAATCTCACAGATATTAAACATCTATCCATTGTTTGGGCAAAAGAGAAATAGGCGCGGGACACCGCTCAACTATCTCATATTGAAGCAGAACTTTGCTTGCTCACAGATGAAAGGGGATTGGGTTTCATATCTGCAGCAGACAAGGTTAGACTGATTGACCTGGAGCATCAAAAGGCTAAAATCCTCAAAGAAAGAGAGGAATCCATTAGACTTAGGAGCAGGGCTTTATGGATTCAAGTAGGAGATGATAATACAAATTTCTTTCATAGCTTTGCAAAGGGTAGGAAGGTGACCAATACTATCTGGAAGATCCCCACCCCTGAGGGAGATGTGGCAGACTCCTTTAACAAGCTTGCTCACCTCGGCATCTCACATTTCAGGAACCTCTACAAGTGTCCTCGAGCAGTTAATCTACCTGATATCATCAATGTGGCAAATCACTTCCCGAGATTTGTTGAGGAAGACGGCGTGGAGGCACTAAATGAGCCTGTTTCGACAGGGGAGCTTAAAGGAGTATTGAAATGGTTCAAAAAAGACAAGAGCCCTGGTCCGGATGGCTGGACCATTGAATTTTATACAGCCTTCTATGATGTTCTAGGGGAGGATCTCCTGGAAGTGGTGGAGGAGAGCAGATCTATGGGATCCATCTATCATGCCATCAATTCTACCTTCATTGCTCTCATCCCTAAATCAGATGCCCCTGATTCATTCGATGACTACAAGCCTATCTCTTTGTGCAATTGTCTCTACAAAATCATATCTAAAACCATTGCCAATCGCCTCAGACCTATCCTCTCCAGGTCCATTTCCCCCCAACAATTTGCTTTCCTCGAAACTAGACAGATTCATGAAGCTGTTGGCCTGGCTCAAGAAGCTATTCACTCTATTTGGTCCAGACACCTAAAAGATATTCTCCTCAAGATCGACCTCTCAAAAGCCTTTGACAGGGTCAGCTGGCTCTATATCAAAATGATCCTTATCCATCTGGGCTTCCCTCACACCTTTATCTCATGGATCATGGCCTTTATCTCCTCCCCCTCCTTCAGTATTCTCATTAATGGCTCGGCCACCCCATTTTTCCACTCCGAAAGGGGCCTGAGACAGGGATGCCCCCTCTCTCCCCTGCTCTTCTTACTGGTCATGGAAGGCCTAAGCCGTCTCATTGACTCTGCTAAGCGATCGGGAGATATTCTGGGCCTTCGCATCTCAGATATATGCTTCCTCACACATCTCCTCTTCGTGGATGATGTTCTCATTCTACTGGATGGTAGTGTGCGAGACTCAAGGTCATTTTCGAAGATCCTCCTAATTTTTACTGCGGCTACTGGTATGTTCCCTAACCAGTCAAAATCCACTATCACTTGCTCTCGAACTTCGGTACAGGAATCGCGAATGGCATTGCAGGTTTTTCCCTATGAGATTCTCCCCCTGGATCGAGGACTCAAATACTTGGGTTTCAGGTTAAAACCTACCTGTCAAAGAATTCCTGATTGGGTGTGGTTGGTCGCTAAATTGGAAAAAAGACTCACTGGTTGGAGCTTCAGATACTTGGCCAGGGCTGGCAGATTGGTTCTCATTAAGTCCGTCTTAGAGGCTACCCCAGTATTCTGGATGGCTCTTGCTTGGATACCACAGAATATTCTAGGACGATTAAAGCAACTATGCAGCCGTTATCTCTGGAATGGAAATCAAGGCAAGAGAATTTTTGCGTGGATAAGCTGGAAGAAGATAACCTTGCCCAAAAAATGGGGTGGCTGGGGCCTCAAAGACCTACCCGACTTCGCTATGGCACTCGCTGCAAAGATGGGATGGTCGCTACTGACCAGTCAAAACCTCTAGGCACAAGTATCATATCACAAATACATTTGGCCCCAGAGCATTTTGGATTGGGCTAGGTTACCCACCTGGACAACAAAGGGATGTTCATCGATCTGGAAGGCTCTGATTCACTCCTTGCCCCTCATCCGGGATAATCTAGTCTGGCGAATAAATCACGGAACGATGGGCAGGATCGGCCTGGACCCTTGGATAGGCAGTGGTGGGAGACATATTCTCAGCAGAGATCTCATTACATTCCTACATGAACGCGACATCCGGTTTTTCACACATATTGCCGACCAACAGCGTACAGATATATTTACTCAAGCTTGGAAATCGGCACAACAACTGGACCTACCTCCTCAATGGCATCAGGAATGGAGCGAATATGTCCTCGCGTTAAACGAATCCCATATTCACATAAAAAAAGGATCGGACGAATTGGTATGGAGTTTGGCTGAAAATGGTATCTACGCACCTAAGATTGGGTATGGAGCTCTTATCATGCACAGAAAACCTGAACCCACTCCATCGTGGTGGCGTGACATTTGGAAGCTGAATGCCCCCCTCGCACCAGACTTTTCTTTTGGTGTGTCCTCAAAGATATCATCCCCACGGGTGATCACCTTACCCACAGATCCATTTATGGACCATCTTGGTGCTCTCTTTGCAAAGCGGCATCGGAGACTAGTGCTCACCTTTTCCTTCAATGCCCAGCCACCTGCACACTGTGGAATAACATATCAGCTCATATTAATTTTTCTGGGAACTGGAGGGGGGATGATATAACAAGCACCTGGATAGACTGGAATCGCTGTCACCCAGGCTCCAAACTGCTTAATCTCCCCCTCGTGGTAACCTGGCATATTTGGTTGGCTTGGAACCGGTATATATTCAATGATCAGGCTGTGTGCTGGCCTCGAACAGAAGCAAACATTATTGCTGCATATCAAGAACTCCCTGACCCCCCTCCCTCTCGACCCACGACGATCCAGCCTCCCCCTGTGATCAATAAATCACACCCTTGGGCCTTCTTCGATGGGGTTGCAAATCAAAACGGTTGCGGGGGTGGATTTGTTCTTCACATAAATGACCACCATAAATACTTAGTTAAAATGGGCTTTGGCAGAGGACCAAATAATCATGCAGAACTCTTGGCCATTCGAAATCTTATGCATTTCTCTTTGGATCATCATTATATAAATCTCAATATCTTCGGGGACTCAATGACTGTTGTAAATTGGATTAATAATGCCACTATATGTCATTCTCACACACTCAACAATATATTATATGACGCACATACTCTCAAGGCAGCTTTTAATCATTTCTCCTGTCTTCATATATACAGAGAGCATAACAGTGAGGCTGACAAATTATCCAAAGAGGCCTCGTTACTTCCCAGAGGAGAATGGCTAATAGTGGAGATGCAGGGGCCTGAAGAATACAGATATTACCACAGGCTGTACATAGATCAGAGAGAACAGCAGGACAACAGTCCCGATATTCGGCAATAATACAGTGCTTTGATTTTGTTGATGACTGTTTATAGACATAGATAACATATTTTTTGACAAACAGATCTTGCGTGATCTTGTACAGGGGTATAGCCAGACACATAAGTGACTCAACTTTTTACTTTTGTTGGTACTCATGACAGAACACCCTACGTGGTGGATTTTGTATGACACTATACAACATATGCAACTTGCATCTACAATGTGTAATTTTCCTAATATAATGAAAATTACGGATTTTTCCAGTGGAAAAATAAAACAATTTCATTCTAGACTTAATATTAATTCTTCGTCATATTCAAGTTTCTAGAACTTACACCAAAAAGGAGGACCGCTCAGGTAATAACCCTTATGAGAACATTTTTCTTCTAGTTATAATGTATTTGATTCGTTATACGTTGATATAGGAATAGTAATTGTATATCCTCTATTTTTTGCAGGTACTAAAGGATAAACAATAACATTTTGGAAAATTTTCCTTCAAGATGAGATGGTGGAGTTTCTTTTCTGCTCATGAAGATTTCAATTTCATCATTCCAAGTCAATGTATTCAAAAACCCTAGACTAACTTCTCTACATGTTCCTAATTGTTCCTTTGATAAATTCCTTCAAGATTCAAGGTCATTTGTTTTTATGAGTTTATACTCATTGTAAATTTTTTTAATATTCTTCTTCCTCCTTGGAATATGTTTAAGCTATAGGATTTTGTGCATATTATTGTAAATTTTTCATGGGTTTCTTTGACTTAGAACTCCTGTCATTAAGTAATTAAATGAGTTCAAGTCGACCTATATTGTTTTTAACGTTATGCCTCTAATTTTCTAACAATACATATATAAAATATTTGTATATTGGAATTCTTAATGCAGTATTATTGTCTTTTCATGTTATTTATTTCTCAAGTCTTTGTACAATAACTGTAATCTCTCTCATTTTTCCTATGTTAATTTAATTACTCTGTTTTTATGAACTATATATATTATTGTTTATTTCCACCATGTTTGAATTATTTACCGTACAAATGCTTTCACTATCATTTTTCTCCGAGACTTATAATCACACTCTCCAAGAATTATCATTTCTTTGTTTACTTCTCTCAATTTCTGTGAGTCTTAATATGACTCATGCTTATATTTGTCAATGTTAAATGGTATATATAAACATACCATATTCTCTTTTTATTTAGTTTGTAATTCTTCTAGTTTGAACACGATTAACGTTATAGTGATATCTACTTCTATATAAAATGAAACACAAGTATTTTACTACTTCCTGAATTATTCTTTACATTAGTACTACTTGTTTCTATACATAGAAAATGATATAAAAATATGAAATGTAACATCTTTTCTTTTGATTGCAATATAAATGTATGTCTACTTTTGCCCTTACATTATTATACATTCAATAATAAAATATACATGTATGCATAAATTGTTCTGACAAGTAATTATTTCCTTTAAATTAATGCTTCAAATCTTCCTTTTTGTATGAATGTTTTAGGATATACACAAATGCATATACAATAAAACAATAAGTTATAATATTCATTTTTATCATAATAAATTTTACTCAAGGAATAAAAAAATTAAAATACTAACTTGAATAAATAGCTTTGATACTGACACGGGAATTAGCTAGCTCCTCCCAATTTTTGATACTCTTATCAACAGTATACCCCCGAGCATATATGTTTGCAAGTTCACTTTGACCTTCTTTTTATTTTCACAAGATTACCTCTATGCGATTTTTCTCCAGCAAAATTGACCAAAGTAGATTACCCTCTCTACCATTTAGTTGGTAGTTGGCAACTACCTCCACCTCACCCAATGGGTGGCAGGTAGTTACAAGCTCATTTATGAGATCCACTTCCCCACTTTCCAAGACAACTTCCTGTCTTTTAGGGAATTTAATGATCAATTACTTCCATGATCATTTAGATTAAATGCCTAGGACTTAATGAGTAGTAATCAATATTAATAATCAATTCGTAGACATAAATCTTTTAGCCATGTATAATTCCAACATCAATCCTAGATAATTATTTTATTAACAGTACTATAATTATAGAATCAACATTCAACTTTTATCAATTATCACATTGATAAATCATTTTCAAACAATTATTTTTAATGTAAGAACATAATCATACTTAACCATTTATTCAAATTCACAATAAAAACTTCAAGTCAGGGGTTATCACATAATTAATTGCTAAATCCATTAGAATATACTTGTGATTGAACTTTAAAGGAGTTGTTTTTTACTAATGGAGTTTGTAGGAGCCTCAAGGATTAGCTCAATTGGTCAAGTCCCTGTTATTAAAGCATGTCGCTATTGGGAGGTCACGAGTTCAATTCTCCTCTATGTTCTTGGGGTTAGGCTCTATGGTTGAGCAAGAATAAAGTGATCCCTTCGGGTGGTTCTACCTAGAATATGTGTTGGCGTGGATGTAGTAATCATCGATCATCGGAGATTATGAAACACATCATTAAAAAAATCCTTTATACAAATCTTTATGAATTATTAAAGGAATCCCAAAATCTATGATTATTGGAATTCATCCCTTCTTGTGGTTGTAGAAATTTTGAATAATATGACACTTATTCACAGAGATTATCCTGATTATACACTATTTGCAGAACATGCATAATACATAACTTCCTCTATGTTGATCATCAATTTTGCGGAATCCAGAAACAATAACATGCACACATAGAAGCATCAATCACACATATCAACACAGTATGTACCCGGGGAAAGCATACAGCTAAAAAACCCAACTATCTGTATATTATATTGATTGAGAACATGTAACAATACATAGTACAATACTCCTCGCAAGTAATATGTACTAGCTCCACCTGTTACACACAAAACTAGCTTAGATCCGAACAAGTCACAGGTTCAAATCTCCTCCGTTGCTTTGCCTGCCTCTATTGCACAATCCCATGCTAAGAATACCTGCCTCTATTGCACAATCCCCAGCAAAAATCACGTGAGCACAAGCTATATTTCACTGGGTATGTATTGCACAATCCTCATGGGCATACTCAATCCATGCATGTGCAAATCTCATGCACAACTATAGTCACAACTGGCAGCTGTCTTGCCCTTTCACTCACCTCTAACACTTGTCTCCACTGAACTATGCATGCACTGAGTTAACTAATGTATTCTTTAGTTGCTTTATGAGTTGATAATTAGTGAATTAATTAATAACTAATTCACACAACTCATCACTTAGTCTATTTGTCAGTTAGACTAAATACAACTAGTTCAACCAAGTCAAATTGAACACAACTCCATTAACTGCTCATCCAACTCCACAGAACTCATTCACTTGAGTTCTAACTGAAGTCCACCATGCAATAGCTCAAGTAACCCAAAGGAAACCACGTGATTCCTTCTGCCAGTTGCATGTGCCACATCCGTAGCTCGAACTGAAGTGCTCCAAGAGAATAAGATAATGTTTATAGTCCAAATATTATCAAGGGCTAATAATATTCGACTGTTCTATATTTAGACTTGGCAGTATCTCCGCTGTTGTCTAAAAATAGAATTCCATCTATTTTTTCCAACTTGATCAATCATCCATAAACAGCATCCTGCAACTCATAGACCATGATCCATATGTCTAAAAATAGACATAGTCTAAAAATAGACTTTGCACCAAAACTTGCCCAGTGGGCCCACTTAGTGAAGGCGACTTCTTTCCACTAAGCTCCATCATCTTGTTGCATTCTCAACACTCCCTCTCAACAAGATATGGATTATTTGCAACCCGATCCTGTAACTCTGGAATGTTCTGCATGCAACACATTTGCCCGGTCCACTTGCTCCAACAACACTTGGAACAAAAACACTCCCAACTGACCACTCTGTTGGGCTAGGAACATACTCT
>APFE030867222.1:63626-95734 GCA_000404065.3 Pinus taeda
ACAGAAGCATCTAAAACTACTCAAGCATTGAGGGCAACACTTTTTTGAAGGAGAGGAGCATGTTAGGTCCCTATAATACTAGTGATTACCCCATTACTATTGTAGTTGTATCCCTTATTAATATTGTTGTGCCCCTATTGTCCTCATATTGTTATTATTGTGCCCCATAGAATCCCTCTATTGTTATTTTTGTGGCTTTATATTATTATTGTTAGGTCGGCTGGGTTATATTGTGACTCCTGACTCCTATATATAGAAAGGAGGTTTTGTCATTTGAATCATCCAAGAATTGTTCATTCATGTAATGTAAAGGAGGTTGGCCCCTCGAAGAGGCTGAATTCTAAGGCGTTGATCTATATTTTCTATCTTTTCTTGAGTTGCTTTCATAACAAAGCTACATACACTGATTTGATTGCGAGTATCAAATACCCATCTATTGGTTGCATTCAGTGGGTATCTATTTTGCATGTGTGGCTTCCAATGGTCATTGGTACTACACAGTGGAAAGCACAATGAATTTTAGCATGCATCAAATTAGTTCATGACATATGTATCCTATATATTGATTGCATGAAGGGACTAGGGATGAGGAACATATGGATTCTAGCAATTGTCAAATTTATGCCACAGCAAGTCTGACTATGGGATGCGGGGATTCATTTGGTTAATAGATCACTTTGTCTCATGATGAGCGGAGTCATGGCAGAGTGTGATCTAGCTCACTCTTGGGTTGGCACATGTGGGTTCGTAGAGGCCTTCATCGTATGGTGAGGAAGACTTTCTATATTGTTTCACATGTTCAAAGTTAGATTTGGATGGGAAGGCTTTGGAATATCGATATTCCTGGGTAAGATGTATTTTTCCCCTATCCATATTTCACCATTGGATTCCAGGAGAGGAGGGTATAGTGTACGCACGATGGGAAGTCTATTAGAGCTAGAGTGTTGTAGGGACAACATTATCGAGTTAACCTACAGTCAGATTTTCTACATGGTCTCAGAGCAAGATTTGTAGAGAATTTGAGAGAATTTCTACACATACTTTCTAACCTGGGGTTGTCAAGCTTGCTTTAGCAAGCCCAGGTGCACACACTCCATTCAGATTTGTACTTTCCACTTGCATATATATAATAAAATAGCTTGGTTCTGCGCATTTCTTGGCTAAATTCATGGGTCACTTACTGCATGTTGGATTTTATGTGTTGCATGTGTATTTTTGCTTGTTTATCATTGTATTTCCTAAGTAGGAATATTACAGTTTCATGCTTAAAGAAGGTTATCGGTGAGAATCTCCTAGTTCAAACAATGTTGCTAGAACTTGACAAAGAAGGAAAAATTGAGATTGAAGCTGTCACAGAGACAAGAACCCGACAATTACGAAATCGATTAATTTCAAAGTATCTCACTAAGTCGAAAAACTTAACCATTGAATATTCCACATGTGAGGATGAGAATTTTATACAGAAGCATCTAAAACTACTCAAGCATTGAGGGCAACACTTTTTTGAAGGAGAGGAGCATGTTAGGTCCCAATAATACTAGTAGTATATCCCACTTATTGTTATTGTATCCCCTTACTGTTAGTTTTTTTCCCATGTATCCCCCAATTGTTATTGTTGTGCCCCATAGAAGCCCACTATTGTTATTTTTGTTCCCTTACATTATTATTGTTATGTAAGATTTGATTATATTGTGACCCCTTAGACTCCTATATATACCAAGGAGGTCTTATCATTTGTAGAATCCAAGAATTGTTCATTTATGTAATGTAGAGGTTTCCCCTTCAAAGAGGACAATTTTTAAGTCGTTAATATATCTTTTCTTTTGTTTTGCGAGCTTGTTGTATAATAGGTTATTCTATCATCAGAAGGTCCTTGAGACCAGCATTTATGCCCCAAAACCACTTTGGGGCCCCACATGGTGACTTGCATGGAGAGTTAGGGGCCATCCCCTAATTGGTGATATATGGAGCTATCCCTCTCATCTTGGCACCTAGAGGACTCAAAGTGGCCATTGTTAGTTTTTGTAGCATCGGATGTGTTCTAACCATGAAAGTTTGTGGAGAGGCTAGAATACATGAGATCTCCAAAACCCGAAAATCGTTTCTGTAAATTCAGCCTAGAAATGAATTAATTAGATTATTAACCAGTTTTTAAATATTTCCGAAGTCTAAACTTACGAAATATGGTTAATTAATCAGTATAAATTTAGTCAAGGATAGAATCATCTAGAAACTCACACGAATTGACTTCAAGATGATCCTAGCCATCGATTACTGTTTAACCTTAGTCGTTGGAGTCCCAACAGAGGATTATAAGAAGAAGTCAATGGGAACTTGGAGAAGACACTTGAGAGGTTCGATTTCTTAGTAAATCGATTTCCAGAGTAGCAGCAGTCAGTTGCCAGAGAGAGAGCTAGAGATTGAAGCAATGTGAGTGGGGCAAGGAAAGTGATCCAGAGGAATTATTTCTAGATCTGTAGAGGCAGCAGCAGGAGGGTCGAGTTATACCAGAGAGGCAGCGCAAAGGCTCTTCCTAGTAGCTTCAACTAGGCAGATCGAGCTTTTGGTGAGAAAAAATGTTCTTAGTTCCAAAGGCTAGGCAAAGGCTCCAGAAGATCGAAGAGACGATTTCCTCAACGGATGGAGGCAGAACGACTTCATCAAAGGCAATTTCGAGCCACACGTGTGGTAGAAAGCGCAAAGGCAGTGCAGAAGAGGCTCACACTGTGGTTTGGATGGTCAGTTTTCTAAAGCTGAATTGTGCTAGAGATTTCCTATGGGAGAAGGGAAAGTCCCTTCAGTATTTTGCCCAAAATTTCTTACCGTGGATTTTCTGTTTCAGGCATCCAGATTGTACTTAAATTTTTAATTTCTGCATAATATTAAAACCCTCATCTGTTGCACCATTTTCCCAAGTTGGTTTTTTCCGGGGGCTTTCATCCAAAAATAACTGTGTTATTTTTATGTGTCTGTGCTAGCCTTTCTTCCGCAGTTTTAATTGTGTAGATTGCAGTGTGATTTATTCAGTATTTGTCGTAGAAAACAACAAATAAATTGTTAAATTAAATTAACAATTTGGAGAATAATTTCCAATTTTTGCAATAGGACTTCAGTTTGAAATTTTCACATGGTATCAGAGCGCATTTGATCATCCAGAGAGATCAAAGGTGAAGAGAGAAAGAATTTTGGTTCTCATTGTGGGAAGCAGGCCGAAATTCGCATGGGCAACGCAGTCATTCTGTCAAGAGGCCAAGTTGCTTGCGAAGGTTCAATTTTTCTGAGTGGGGAAGAAAAAAATTGATCTTTCCAAATCGAGTGACTCTAGAGGTAGAGGGAGCAGCTCATATTTTTTCATTGAGTAGATTTCTAATTGGATGCAAAAGTTTAGAAACAGCACACTAGAGCAGAGCCAATGTTGGGTGGAAGGAAGAAGATCACACACAGAGGGAAAAATCTCCTCAGGGAACTTCTAATCTCAAGAATTTCTAGTCTTCCTTGCAGATCAGCAATCATTGTGAGGAGAGCAACAATGGAGCAGAAGGGAAGAGGAAGTTTTTGACAGTTCATTGAGATGGACATTATTGGGCTTTGTGATCAAGATAGGTTGGATGGAGCTTCCAACTGTGTCATCTGGAAGGCAAGGATGTCCTTCCTTCTAGATGAATATGGCTTGAAAGCCTATATTGATGTAGTAGTAGAAATTCCCCAAGATGTAGATCAGCAGAAAGAGTACAAGAAGGAGATGGCATGGGCGAAAAGGTTGATCCTAGATGGAGTCTGGGATCATGTTGTTTCACATATGGCTGGAAAATACACTACCAAGAAAATGTGGGATGCTCTAGCCACGTTGTATCAGGGTACTTCTGAGCAACGGAAGATGTACCTAGAGGAGAAGTTGAGACTCATTCGGATACAGAAAGGGGAGGCATAGACCCCTTCCTCACCAATATTTAGGAGGTCTAGGACCCGTTGTTAGTTGTTGGGGCAGCGCCTCAACCCACAGATCTTGTGAGATTAGCACTCAACAGTGTCTTCGAGGACTGGCAAGTCTTTGTCCAAAGCATATTGGACAGAGACAAGTTACCAGACTGGGACAGGATGTGGGTTGACATGTAGCAGGAGGAATTGAGGTGAGTTCTTCTAAAGAGCTCCATCAGTGGTAGTGGCAACAGCATCAGATCAAAGTAGGTGAAGGAGGAGAATAATGTGGCCCTCACATCGAAGGTTCCCAGTCAGGGACAGGGGGAGCAGAGGAAGAAGAAGAAGGACCTATCGAAGGTCAATTGCTTCAGATGTGGTGAACTTGGTCACTACAATATACAATGTACTCTCGGGAGAAGGATTAGGAGAAGCAAGACTAGTAAGCAACCTCAGGAGAGATCGATAAGGCTCTCCTCCAGACTGGAGGAATACTTCGTTATGTTTATTGATAAACCTCCAAGAGTGAGGTGGGGAGATTTTGTGTTGTAGCCCCAGATCACTACATATGGGAAGGATCTTTGAGGAGTCCACCTCATGGATCAATACCTTGCTACAGGGGCACGTAGTATTTAATAGTAGGATGGATCAGTGACATTTGATGCAGTCATATGTCAGAGTGACAGTTGCAGATACTAGTAGCAGTCAAATGCTAGGGAGTGCAGTGCAGATTTGGTAGCAGTGCAATTGGCACAGTGCAGAGTCAACAGCAGTGCAGATTCTTCAGTGACAATGCATATACTAGCAGTAGTTAGAGACTCGGGTGACAAATGCATTATACTGATCACAGTTGATTCAGTATTTTGGATGCTTTTCAATTGCAGATGTTGCAGTTTCAGCAGCAGCAGATGAGAGGGAGCTACAATGCAGATGTAGTGTTGATAGCAGCTCAGCAGGGTCATCAGCAACACAGATGCAGTGTATACCATAGTTGCACAGTGGTTGGTGGGAATTATGGTGATACATCAGTAGTGACACAGGAGATGATGCAGAGACAGGGTGTTTCTACAATTTGTGCAGTAGCACTAGAACACATTTCTCGCTAAGAGGGAGTGTTAGTTTTTTTAGCATCGGATGTGTTATAGCCACAAAATTTTGAGGAGAGACTAGAATACATGAGATCTCTAAAACCCAGAAATCGTTTCTGTAAATTCAGCCTAGAAATTACTTAATTAGATTATTAACCAGTTTTTAAATATTTCTGAAGTCCAAACTTAGGGAATATGGTTAATTAATCAGTATTAATTAATTCAAGGCGAGAATCATCTAGAAATTCACACGAATAAACTTCAAGATGATCCCAGCCATTGATTAAGATTCAATATTGGTTGTTGGAGTCCCAACAGAGGATTATAATAAGAAGTCGATGGGCACTTGGAGAAGACACTTGAGAGGTTCGATTTCTGAGCGGATCGATTTCCAGAGTAGCAGCAGTTAGTTGTAGAAGAGAGAGCTAGAGATCGAAGCAGTGTGAGAGGGGCAGGGACAGTGATCCGAAGGAAACATTTCTAGATTTGGAGAGGAAAAAGAGAGCCAAGTTATCCTAGAGAGGCAGTGCAGAGGCTCTGCGTAGTAGCTTCAACTAGGCCGATCGATTTGCTCCTGAGAAAAATCGTTCTCAATTCTAAAGGCCGAGGAGAAGTTCAAAAAGGTTAGAGAGACTATTTCCTTAGTAGCTAGAGGCATAACAACTTCATCAGAGGTAGTTTTGAGCCACATGTGTGGTAGACAACGCAAAGGCAGCGCAGAAGATGCTCACACTGCAGTTTGGATGGTCAGTTTTCTGAAGGCAAGTCGTGCCATATATTTCTTGTGGGAGAAGGGAAGTTCCCTTCAGTATTTTGCCCAGATTTTCTTGTTGTGGATTGTCGGTTTCAGGCATCCAGGTTGTACTCAAATTTTTCACTGCTACATAATATTAAAACCCTCATCTTCTACACAAATTTTCCCAAGTTGGATTTTTCCGGAGACTTTTGTCCAATAATAACTGTGTTGTTTTTATGTGTGTGCTAGCCTTTCTTCTAGCGTTTATTCTTCCATAGTTTTATTTGTGTAGATTGCAATGTGATTTATTCAATATTTGTCGTAGAAAACAACAAATAAACTATTAAATTAAATTAATAATTAGGAGAATAATTTCTAGTTGTTGCAATAGGATATCAGTTTGAAATTTTCATAGCCCAATAATGGATTTACATCAACATGACATGATCACCTTAGCTAGAATTTGGGAGGTTAATTTATTATTTGAAAGAGCTACTTGGTTGGCTTGTGACCAAGACTAGTATTTTGCACATTTTTATAATGTTAGGGGCCCTTAGGCTAATGACTCAACTTACTGAGGCACATATAAATAGAACACAAGTTCTTTTGTGAGAGATCGTCATCATACTTGGGATTTTTAGCCTCTTCAACTAATTCGCAATTTTTCTTGGGAGATTTTTTTAAGTATCTTGGATGAACTTTGATATTTGGAGCTAAATTTTGTTGCCTTGGATCTACTTCTTGAATAGGGATGGATGTATTGCATGAATATCTTGTAAGTTCTCTTGTTGATGAAAATATTTCTTTGAAATTATCTAATGCATGTAATTGTTGCAACTAAATTAAATGCTCTTGTGTCCTAATTTTGTTGAAGAAATTTTTTTAAGTTGTTTGTTTGGCTCTTGCATATGTTACTCATGATATAGCATGCAATGAATGTTCTGAATGATGAGATGTTAATTTTCTTCATGAAACTCCATATTCTAATAGTAAGAATTGTTTAAGGTTGGTATCTAGCACATCAACTTTTAACCTCCTTGGAGACAAATTTGGCCAATCTAAAACATCTAGGACTCCATTAGCCCAAGGAAGAAGGTAATAGCTCAAGCCATTTGGTGATCACACTCTCTTTCTTCCATAATTTCTCTTCTTAAATTCCAACCCCTCTTCTTGGATGGCTAGGATAAGGCATAGAGAAAAATTCATTAGAGAGGGAATTGTTGGAATCTGGGAGCATTGTCCTCAAGCTTAGGGTCTTGCCTACAAGACCTCAAATATTGGTGGTCAACTCTTGAGTTTTCATACATAAAAATCTTTGCCCTAGGTGTGCCTTAGAAGGGAAACCCTAGCTTGCATTCCTTTGATTTGGGGACTTCTTTGAGGGTTTTATGAGCTTAGTATTCATTGAAATAAATCTTAAGAAGCCCTTTCCCTTCCTTGCCTTGACCTTGGAAGCATGTCTCCACACGATTATTCATAAAATCATGTGTCTTGTGCAATTTTATTCTAGGTCTCTTAAAGAGAGTGAAAGCCCTTTTGAAGTGTTAAAACATCACATAGGGCTTCCTTTGAGAGACTTTTATTTATCACTTAACACCATAAACCCTAGAATATCAATCAATGGTGATCATATATATAAAAATATTCCTCCCATCGGTGAAAGTATGTAAAGAGTAGAGGACTTTGACTATGGTGACAGTGGATCATTGTCCCATTCTTATCACATAATCTTATAGTTGTCGCATAGGTTTCCCTCCTTAGGAACCTGCTAGAATGTGTGGTAACAAGATTAAAAATGGATTATGTTGGATTTAGGTAATTGGGAAATTGAATTCAATGAATTGTGGCAGTTTCTTTCAAGTGGAGAAGGATACCAAAATGTGTCGATTATGGTTAGCATCGAAGTCACAATGGCCAAGCATTTCAAGGTCACCAACTTCAATGTTGTTTCCTAGGTGTAGGTGAGAAAGTATTTTCCATTCATCCATGTTCATCGAGTTAGGGGGGGAATCATAGGAGTAGATGGATCTTCGAGATGAAGGGTTTGAGGGTTATCAGGTCCACGATGAACATGCCATGGAGTATATGTCCCCTTTTTTATTCCCAGTGTGCAATTATTTCCTCATTGATGAAACCAATGTCAGTAAGGAGTGTGTAGAAAGGAAAATATATGAGTACTTCACTCCAATAGAAATTGGCATAACAAGAATCATTAGGGGAAGGGATGGTAATGTATTGTGGCAAGACATGAACAATCAATAGAAGGAATATGTGTTTCCATTGGTTTTTCCTTCGATCCACAGAAAATGACCAAGAATGTGCAACTTCAAGGAGAGGCAATGGTTCCAATGAATGAGGTCTATTCATGTACAACAATGAAAGTTGGTGTTGAAAGGGGGTTTTTAGAATGATTGGAAATTCATCTAAAGACAGTTTTACTAACATTCAAAGAAACAAATGAACGATTGTAGAGTGAGAGTGGTAGTTTTTGCAACATACAAATATTATTACTTTCTATGATAGTTTTTTGTATCCATAAGGAAAATGTAAGAGGCTAAAGTGAACATTTAATATTATTACTAGCCAATGTTCACATCAGATTAGTACCAAAGGTAGAGCCTCTAAACAAGGTGGTATCCTTCTATTCTGGCATAAATATCTATGTTTTGCTTTTGTATGATCAAGGTGGATGTGATGAAATTTTCATTGCCTAAATGTTTCTCTTACATTTTCAGCTTGATGAGAGTACTGTAGATTCAATAATGTAATGTACCCTCTTGGAAGTATCTCAAATTTACCCCCTAAATCTCTTAATTTTGTTGAGCTTTTATTTGAGGTCTTTTGTCAAACAATTAGAGTGTACTTGGTTGTAGTTACAGTTTTCACACTATGTTCCAAAAGAAATAAACACAGTGCCAAAAGTATGGCATGAAAATGCTTTAAATCAGCTAAATATATTTCATAAAAAACTCATAATTACAAATATTACATAAATATGCCCACCACGGCAATAAACTCAACAATACTCAGTCATTATATTAACTCACAACAGAGATAAGAGTGTGAAATGGGAAAAGGAACCTAATTTTTTTTAACAGTGTAAACTTCAGTACATCAGTCCACTTTTATGAGCAACTTCAGCAATATATCCTCCTAGTATATCAGCCTCAGAATATTAGTAACTTGACCCCTTCACTAAAATATTAGTCTCCTTTTTCACTAGAATATCAGTCCCATGCAAAGTTGTGAGTGCAGACCACTAACCAGCAGTAACTCATCCCCCTTCTCTTGGTTCATTGCCTCCACGAATGACTATGTATGAGTACCATCATCCTAAACCAATAAATAATAAAGCTCGTGGTCACTTTAGCAAACAATACTCATCATATTTGGGTGATAACTCAGCTAAAAAACAATAGTGAACTTGACCCTCTTTGAATCACTAAATTCAACCCCCATTTTGGCTCTCAACCTCAGTTAGCAGCTACAGGAGATAGCTTGACCTCTATGCAAGGAAAACTTGACCCACAAAGATGAAACTCAACCACAGCTAGGATAGAACTCAGCCACTTTAACAATGGTAGCTCGGCCCCCTTTCCTCAACAAACTAACCCCATATTTGGCTTGGAAACTCCCCCTAAAAGAATATTAATAGAATACACAAAATTAGAGCTTAAAATTAACTGATAACACTTTCAAGGCTTACTCTAGTTGTGCCATGATTTGAAGAACAATGGCGAAATTGTTGAAATTTGTAACTAGGTTTGATATTCATAATGTATATATATCATTGATATATTTATTATAATTTGTCAACCATATTCTTCATGCTAGAGTCAAAAATAAATTATTTTTTAGTCAAAAGAAAAATCATTTGTATCATGTCCCATTTGGACATTTAAAAGAAAGAAAAATGATCTTTATTTTTGAGTCTACAAATCCACAAAATGACCAAGTCAGTCTAGCTCTCCAAGTGGCACATATTCGATCCTCCTGGAAAACTATGTATTGGAGACCTATTCGACCTAGTTGGAGCTAGTTCATTCATCACAACAAGAAATATATTTTGCACCTAGCAAAGAAGGAAGAAGTCGAGTTAGAGGAGAGAGAAGACAAGTAAAAGACAAGAAGAATATTCCTTCATTAACCAAAGTTTTGACTCTACTACAACTTGCACATGTAGACTATTTTCTATGGAAGAGACCAAATTTCACCTTGGAGTCCTCTGCCATTAAGTTCACCATGGAAAAAGAGGTCAATGGTTGCCTCCCTTTCCTGGATATTCTTATATCTAAGAATAAGGACGGCTCTCTCTCCCACTCAGTGTTCCGGAAGAAAACGCATACTGAGCAGTATCTTCATGTCGATTCCCATCATTTCCCTGCTCAAAAGATGGGTGTTCTTAACACCCTTGCTACTCATGCTCTTAGGATTTTTTATAATGAGAGCTTCGATAAGGAGAGATCCCATCTCCTTAATGTCTTTGTGGAGAATGGCTATAGTAGGCGCTTAGGTCAGAAGGCTTTCCTTAAAGCCTCTAAAAATTCGTTCATTAAAAAAGAACCTAAAGAGCACCGTCTAGGTGTCCATCTTCCCTATGTCCAGGGAAGCACGGACAAGATTGCTCGGATCCTTAAGAGGTACGATATTCCCTCAACCTTTAAGCCCCTCAACACCATTCGCAAATCCCTCCGATCGGTGAAAGATCTCGTTGACCCTAAGGACATGAAGGGTGTCTACTTGATCCCTTATTTTTGTGGGACCCCCTATATCGGGGAAACAGGGCGCTCCATCCATCAGAGCATCAGTGAACATGCAGCTGACCTAAGACATGGGAGAACCAAGTTTTCAGCATTAGCAGAGCATGTGGATAAGACCAAGCATCAAGTTTGTATAGAGGAGGCCAAGGTTATTGCCAAAGTGGCTCATTTCCATCATCGTAAATTCAGGGAAGCGATTGAAATTGAAAGAAGGCCTAATAATCTCAATAGAGATGACGGCTGAAAGATCAGCAGTTGTTGGATCCCTGCCATTTCTTCCTAGTCTTTCTTCCCCCGCCCCCCTTGTTTTTATCCTTTTTGTGCTTTCATTGTCCCCCTTGGAGCCTTCTCTTTTTCTTCCTCCTAGGGTGTCTCCTTCTTGCTCTGTGGTTTTCTATTGTTCCTTTTCTTGACCTCCTCCTTTTTTTTATTTTTTATTATTATATTTTTTTTTTTAATTGTATATTTATTCAGTATATTTAGAGATTATTATTTATGTATTTACTTTGATTTATTTAGTGTTTTTATTTAGTTATTTTTATATTTTTTTTTTTTTATTTTTTATTTTTTTTTTTTAATTGTATATATTTATCTAATATATTTAAGATATTAATTTATGTATTTTTATTTATTTAGTTTTTTTTATTTATTTAATTAATTATTATTATTATTATTTTTATTTTATTTATTTTTCCATCTCACTTTATATTCTACCTCCTAATATATATATATATAATTATTATATATATATATTAATATATATAAAGTTATAAACAAATAAATATATATATATAATATATTATATAATATAAATAATAGTAAATAACAAATAATAATATAATATAATATATATATATATTATATAATATTAAAATTTAATAGATAAACAAATAATTTACAATTTTAAGAGTAATTTTATATTCCATTTTTCTAGTTAATTATTTTTAACGTTTTATGAGACTACGGATTAAATTTACTCATGTAATTTAATTAAATTTACTCATAGAATTTATATATAGGCCCCTTGCTTATTTTTATTACGGGTTTAGTTGACCCTGGTCCCTAATCAAATGTAGATGTTGTCCTAGTTAGCCGTTGGAATCTCTGCTCTTAAGTATTTAACTAGCAAAGATAGATCTGATTTTTCAACTTGTCCTAACGATGAACCACACTGGTTAGTTTGAAACGAGTCGACAATGATTTTCTGAATGTGATTTACGCCGAAATATTTCTTCTTATAAGACCAAATTTCCTAAGGTTATTGCAGGCGGAATTTCGGCCCTAGTTGCAAGACCGAAATTTTCTGAGTTTGAACAGATTGGAGTAGATTTGACCAACGTTGAGACTTCTGAAGGTGAGTTGAAGGAGAATTTGACTTGGTATCTTGGTGGAAATTTGGTATTGGTCTTGACTTGGATATCTCTCATTTTGATCTAATTCTATAAAGAAATGATTGTTGGGTTTTCCCCTTGTTGGTTTTGACCTAGCCACTAGCCTAATTTTTGGTGTCTCTTGTCCCATTTTGATATCTCTTTTTTTGAATGATTGAACAATTGTATAATTGTTTGATGAAAAAGGCATAAGAAGTAATAAGAATACATCTAACTTTCACAAATAATTATCAAGAAGAGAAATCAAGTGCTAGATTACATTACACTTTGTTTCTCAACAGAAATTTAAGTGATTATGTTCCCAAAGTAGCTAGGGTGTATAGTTTCAACACTGAAACTAGCAAACCAGAATGAGGGTTTCCAAAAACCTTAGAATCTTCCTCAAGAATTCTTCAAATTTATTTTTCTCAAATGGGCCAAATGTAAGAATGAGGGGAGACTCCTCATTTTCCCTTTTTTATAATTCCCTCACCACTTTTGCCACATTTTTACCCATTTATTTTAATAAAGTCACTTTAGTGGGTTTTCTCACTTTATAATTTAAAAGTGATAAACCCATGTCTCATTTTCACCACTTAGCTTTTGTAATGTTTTCTCCTAGGCGAATCATGTTCCCTTGATTATTTTTTTTCATCCTAGCCTACGGGAACCCTAATAAGCTAGCAGATCCCCTTCTTTGTGACTCCTAAGTAGATGGGGACATTACAAATAATGAATATTTTGTTCAAGAATTGTTGCAATTTCTTTGGTTTCAAGCATATTTTATGGCATGTTATGGCATAATTTGTTTTTGGTGTTTATTGTTCAGTATCTCATTTAATATTCGTTTTAAATTTCTTCAATGCAAGGGAGCTCTTTTAATTAGTTTAAAGAACTTCAAGGTCATGCCTAATATATACCAGTGCCCTAACCATGGATATTAAAGACTAAACACCGGTTTAGTTTTTTTTACTATACCTTATCAACTTACCAAAAGTACAACAAGAAGTACAACAGCGTAAATTACTTTACATGGGACTCTACCTATTGATATGGGGTGAAGCAGCAAACATTTGCTTTATGCCATAATGCATTTGTTACATTTTTCACAATGTATGTTGATCACATGTACCTGTGATTTTTTCCTACATATTAACTGAGTCTTCTTTTCTCAAAGTTCTAGATATCTTTCCACTCCCATTTGATATTTGGTATGTAGAATATTAAGTGTAAAGTACTGCAAGAGTTACACAACATTGGTTGTGAAGATATTGTTTCTATTTCTATGTAGATGGCCTATGAAATACATGCCATGTTGGTGTGAAACGTAAGCGTTGTCACGGGAGAGAACATGAAACCTGCATATGGTGAAGATGAAGAATCTTTTATCAAAAAAATTATAACATCTCCTTACCACATAGTTGAGGAGGTGCCTCATTGTTCATTTTTTATGTCAGAACTTGTATGATTAGATGATGTTGATGCCAGGATCATAACATCATGTGGGTTAAATATTTTGATGTTTCAGGAAGCTAAGAACATTACTGGCACAGCACCCCATTCAGCTTGGTGCAACTACGATGACCTCAATGAATATTTCTAGTTTGTAGAAAACTGGTAGTTGTTTTTTGTTTTGTTTGTAGAATGTATCTCACATTATATTGTTGTGTATAAGAGTACATGGAGTATATATGGCATACACATCAATATACTATACTAGGTTGTAATTGTAAAGTAAAACAAACATTTTTGCATTTCTGATATTGATATTGCTTGCAATTTTGGATGCAATCCATTGGTTTTTAATCTTAAATTTATTGGATGAAATTTCACAGGTCAAATGATTGTTTTCATCTTGGTTGGCTTATGTGTGATGACAGTGATTTCTTCAAAACAACAGCAAATCCAAGAGACACGTGTGTGCATGAGTTTCTAATCCAAAAGATACGTTAATATGAGGTAAGGTATTGAAGTGAAGTAGTTATAAAAGTCATGATTGTTTACTTGTCTACAGTGCCAGAAGGTATCTACAAAGGTCACAACAAAAGGAACTGGAAAGATAAAATTTGTAGAGATACTCATGTTTGGGCACACAGTTTGAAGTTTTGACCGAATGTGGACATTCTACATTCTAGCATTTCAGGTATGGATTTAAGCAATCCAGTACATAGTTCTCATTATTGTAACCGAGTTTCATCGTTATATAATACCTTCAGTAAAATAAAACTCATTTGTATTATGCAGGAAATGGTTATTGTTGTTGACTTAATTCAACAACATATTAGTGCCTAATTCTACCAATGGGGTCAGCGTTCGGGATTCAACATTGAAGATAGTGGCTTATCATGTGATCTACCAAGGTTCTATTCCAACAAAGGCGTGAATAAGCAGTCGGGAGTAGGATTTAAGTACCAAGGCTGGGATGGTTTTAGGAAAATAGTAGTCGTTGGGGCATAGTATTGTTGTAAATACGCTAGTGAATAGTGGTTTTCTCTTTTAAGGGCATGCTCATGCACACTCTCCACTTGTGGTCACTGAGGTATCCGGGCCAATTGTAATAACAAGGACCTATCTATGCAAATAGAAGCATTATATTATGGTGTTTTGAATGCAATGAAAATGTATGAAAAAAGAGAAACTAGAGTACCTAAGTTGCTCAAAACTTCATTAATAATTTTGAGGACTTCCTTTCAAAGTTTAATACTTCTTTATGTACAACTAATCCATTTATCATAATGAAATTTAATACCCAAATTTGCTATCATTTATGTACATTAACCTTTCTGGTATATAAATAGTATGGAAATCCAGTCATTATACAATTAACCTTTTCTAAAATAAAAGTCTATGTGAAATTTCCTTAATTGCAATTATCAGAATTTATTCTTTTACCTATTATATAGTATTTGTTTTTTGCAATAGGAACTGAGAAATAATGCACACAAAATAACTGACACCAGCGTTTTTGGACAATGTCTTTTGAAAAACCTGGATGTAGGTAAAACCAGTTATACGGATGAGGGTTTTATTATTATTCTTTATCAAAAATTGAGAATTACATTCTGCTTGCTTCTTACCAGCAAAGCTACAGCAAAGAGGGTTTTATTATTATTCTTTCGCAAAAATTAACAATTACAATCTGCTTGCCCCTTACCAGCGAAGCTCCAGCAAATATTTTCTCTTCGCCAAATCAATTTGGAAACCTGAAATTCTCCCTCTGCAGATGTATTCATCCTCTTTGTGCAGTTCACAGTCCTCCAACAACTTGCATTGGTTGCTGCTGTAATTCACATTGCCTCTGGCAAAATTACTCTGCAAGTGAAATTGCCTCCAACACCTCATTTGACTAACTCGCCCTTCCTCCGAGTGATAGATCCAACATTGGCAACTGAAACGAGATTCTCTATCACTCGCACTCCTATTCTTTTTTTTCAGAAGAAAAAAAGCGAGATATATTATATTGAGATTATATAAATAGTAAAATACAGATGGAAAGTATGTATGTGCATGCACATTCGGGATACACATATGCATATATATCTGTTATGCCTGGATTCTATATATATCAGTCATTTCATTTGACATTCTGAAAGCTGTCAAAAAATGGGAGAAACATGTAAATATAGTCTTAATGGAGATATCAGAATATAGTGTGGGATCAGATAGAACCATATATCATATGCCACGATGTCATGATATTGTCCATAATGTATGATGGCGGCATGATTGAATCTTTGAAAATAATGGCGTTCCGCCATTTCCAAACTGACCATAGAAAAATGAGGATGAGGAATCGCCTGTTCCCATTCTGTGTGCTCCACCATATAAGGGCTGCACTAGGAGAATCAAAATCAGTCAGTAGAAAATCAAAAGTATTTGCCAGAACGTACCAGATCCGCAGAGTGACTGGGCATTTGATGAACATATGGAGATTGGTTTCTTCATCGGATTTACACATTGTGCATCTGTTGGGTCCATGCCATGAGCGCTTTCTGAGATTGTCCCAAGATAGATTTTTGTTGTAGAAAACGAGCCATGCAAAATGAATAATCTTTGGTGGACATTTCGCCTTCCAAAAAATATAAGGGAAAGAAGGAAGAGTGTATGGAATTCTGTTGCTGATCAAATGTGAATAAATATCTCTGACAGATACAGGTCTCCGAAAGCAGCTGATTGTCCATTGAAGTTGATCTGTGTGTCCGTGACGATGAATGCCACTCCCAGTTAACGTTTCAGTGAACGATTTCCATATACCTTCCCATATATCCTATCGGTTGAGATCACAACCATCCATCCAGATAGGTGTGGATCCGCGCCATTCCTTGATAAGTTTATCCCATGTGAAAATACCTTGTCGCTGAAGCAGTGATATGAGGGCCCTTGGAAGAATAAGATCGGTATGACCGCATACAATGGGGTCGATGCCGATAAGAACATTGTTGCCTGTATGTATCCTCCAGCGTAGACGGGATAAAAAAAGTGTTTCGATTTTTCTCATGCTGAGCCAAATAGGTGAGCCGATCCGTGGGCCTATGGTCCCTCTCCTATACCAGAACTCAATGTGCTTCCCCTTCATATATCTTTGACGTATGATATTGCTCCATGGCGAGCATCCGAAAACTCCCCTCCATAAAGAGCGACAGATAAGCGCACAGCCAAATAGGCGTAAATCCTTGATGCCCCATCCACCTTTTTGCTTTGGAATGGAAATGTCCTTCAGTTTTGCAAGATGTATCTTTTGATGCTTGGTTGGGCCACCCCATATGAAATATGCAGAAATCTGATTGATACGCTGAATAATGCTGGAGGGTAAGTAAAACAAATGTGCCCAGTATACAGATAAGTGAGTTAAAACCGCCTTGGTGAGAGTCACTCTACCCGCCAGCGATAGAGCACGGAATTCCCATGAAGATATTTTGTTATAATATCGCACAATAAGCCAATCCCATTCAGAGATCGAATATTTGTGAGATTTAAGATGGAAACCAAGGTATGTGATGCCGCACTGAATGGATTGCGCCTGAACCCCAAACATATCAGCAATGTCGTGAATCAGATCCGAAACATCTCCATTATAATACAATATAGATTTATGCTTGTTAATAATGAATCCTGTGGCCTTCTGAAAGTTATTAAGGATGTCAAATAAGCAGGCCCATGATGAGCGTTGGAGCATGGCACACAAGAGAACATCATCCACAAATAGATTGTGGGATAATGTAATTTGTCTGCTGATTTTAATGGGGATACATCGCTGTTCAAACACAACCTTGTTGATGTGAAGGCTGAGTGTATTCATGGCGAGAATAAAAATGATTGGTGCCAGCGGGCAGCCCTGGCGAAGGCCCCTGCCAGCAGGGAAGAATGGAGAAGGAATCCCGTTGATATTAATGGCATAATTGACGCCCTCAATGCATGCCATAATCCAGCATATCATCTCAGCCCGGAGACCAATTTTAGCCAATAGGCATCGTATGAATCCCCAATCCAAATAGTCATATGCCTTTTGAAGATCGATTTTAAGAACAGCCCCTGCAATGTTCTTGGAGAACATCGCATATATACATTCCTGTGTAGATGCAACGACGTCCAATATATTCCGGCCCTTAAGAAAAGCATGCTGGTCTTGTGATAAATGTGTGGCCAAAGTGCCCTTGATGCGCTCCGCAATGATCTTCGATATGATTTTGAAAGAGATGTTACATAGAGAGATCGGTCTAAAGTCAGAGAAGGAGTCTGCATCTCGCTTCTTAGGTATGAGAGCAATTAATGTAGATGAGGTATGGGGATGTATGTGACCATTGATGCGTGAGTCCTCAATCATCCGGATAAGATCATGTTTGATAAGATCAAAGAAGTGCAAGTAAAATTCGATGGTCCATCCATCGGGCCCAGGACATTTGTCCTTGCTGAAAGCTTTGAGGATTCCGTGTAGCTCGTCCTCAGTGATCGGCAGAAAAATGGCATCATTCATAGATTCATCAAACATGATGGGGAATATATCAACTCCCCAAAGAATATCATGGATGGCACAACCCGAGCCATGGCTGTATTGATTTTTAAAATGGTTGAGAGCAGCATTGGTGATATCCTGTTGTGAGAAGAAATGGCCGCCCATACCGTCTTGAATTTTCCAAATGGCATTGATCTCGCGTCTATGGTTGGCAAACTTATGGAAAAATTTGGTATTTCTATCCCCCAAGCCAAGCCATAAGGCCCTGCTCTTAAGGCGCCATGAGGACTCCTCCATTTTTAATAAGTGGATCTTTTGGCGAGATAATTTAGCGATCAAACATCTGTGTTGAAATGAAAGTGAATTTGGATCATGTGAAGAGAGGATGAGATCCAGTTCACATTGAATATTCAGGAGGGCAAAGCGATCACGTTTTCTTTTTTCCTTTTGCCATAACTTGACCTTTGATCGAACGTGTCCCATACGTTCGCGGAAGGAGAGCCCAAGAGAATTGTAAGCCAAGGCATGCCATGCATCTGTGACGGCGAGGATAAAATCTGGATCATCAATGAAGGTGTGGTCGAACTTGAATGGAAAATGCTGACGAAAGAGATGATGTTGCCATTAAATGTAGATCGGCCGGTGATCTGAAATGGTATCATTGCCAATGGAAAAAACAGGCATACCCAATGCATCAATAATATCCGTCTGAATGATGACGCGATCAATTCTCTTCTTCTGTTGATGAAATTGATCTCCTTCCTCTCACTAGAAACTGGAAATCACTTAGAAAAATCCTTTGGAAATATTCTCCCGTCTTCTTTATTGAAACCCTTCTGTCAATGTCTCTGTCACTCAAACTGTGCTCTTACTGTCACTGCAACCGGGTGATTTGAAATCGTTGATGTGATGATGTCTCCAACTTACCCAACAATTTTCTTTTATAATCTTTTCTTAATTAAGTAATGGCCATTAACTAATTAATGGCCACTATCTAATCCCAATAATCAATGGCTAAGATCATCATGACTCCATTAAATGAATTTTCCAAAATTTTTAGTAGAAAAATCAATTTATCTTAATTAATCTGATTTAATTAGCTAATTTTCTTAAGTTAGACTTAAAAAATATTTAATAATTCGCTAATTAATTTAATTAAGGCATTTTCCTTCCGAACTTTTTATTAGTCATGGAGATAATTATTCTCCTATTTTCGTTAGCCTCTTAAACAACTAGAACACATGTCCAAACTACCAAAAACACAAACACTCTGTGCCTTGAACCAAAGATTGAGATCTTTAACGGACACGAGATGGTGAATTTGAGCGTTTTGTTGCTTGGTCGAATGAACTTGCTGAATATTCGGTATGAGGCCCTTAATAGCATCTTTAATTTTCATCCCAGATGTCCTCTTTTATTGGGCAAAGCTTCTCAGCGTGGTATACATGGCGAATCACCATTCTTTCAAGAAAGATGAATTCCCTGAACTGTTCCAATAATTTTTAACGCGTCTTGATTCTCCCAAGAGAAAAATTCAAACGTGACCTTACAAATACATAAAATTCAAACGTAACCTTACAAATACATAAAATTTTGGCCATATGCTAGGTAAACTTGGAAATTTTCTTCAATATCGCCACTATAACCAAATAGCAATGCATTAAAAGTTCTCAATTGTATATGAAGAGATAAAGTACACAATAAATGAATTGAAACTCACATGTAGCAATTGAAATTTATGGGATCATTGGCATGCAATATAACATTTGCTAGCTTTTCAAGTGTACAATTTTCTGACATCTATTTCTCTTCATCAGTGCAGGTTACAAAGAGTTGGAGGCGGGGGAACCATCTCATTGTCACTATTGATAAATTGTCATCTAGAATTTCCGGCAAGTAAACAATGATCATGCATGTTACAAGGGCTAGAAGGCACTAAAGAGTTTTCATTGATACAAGATTGTTACAAAAGATGAATCCATTGTGGATAGAAAATTTATGCATTGTTACCACAAAATCTAGCAGATCCTAAGGAGGGAAATCCTATAGGACAAAGAGCTAGACTAAGTGATAACAATGAGACAATGGCCCATTGTCATTACAGTTAAGGCCCCCTGCTCTTTACATAATTTCACTAATGGGAGGAGTCTGGGTATGAAGGAGATCATTTAAAATAGATATGCTCAGTATGAAGGAGATCACTTAGAATAGATATGCTAGGTATAAGGCACGAAGTGATCAAGCTAGAGCTCGTTCGAAGAAGCAAATCACTCTCTAAGAAAAGTTGTAGGTAAGAAGACACAAGACCTAGGGCTTTGAGCTTTATCAATGATAATAGGTATTCACAAGGTCAAAACCTAACAAAAACGTTGCTTATGATTTATTTCAACAAGTACTAAGCTCATACAACCTTCAAGGAAGTCCTCAAATTAAAGGAGAAGAAACTAGGGTTTCCCTTTTGGAGCAATACCAAAGATGAGATTTTATGGATGAAACTCGAGTGGATGCCCACCAAATTTGGAACATAGGTAGCCTAGACCCTAAGCTTGATGTTTAGGCTCAAATTCCCAAAAAGTATCATCCCTAAAATTTTGCTACAAGACCTAGATTTTCGCACTAGCCTTAAAAGGACCCAATTTTAAGAGGAAAAATTATGGATGAAAGTAGACGAAAACTCAAGGATTATTGCCTTGTCCTTTGGGCATATGGAATCTTAGGATGTTCAAGATGAGATAAATCATCTCTAGGGAGGCTTAAAATGATGCCCTAAGTACCACATTTAAACATTTACCCACTTCAAAGATATTAGAATTTCATGGAGGGTTCAAGAATTTCCTCCAATAGGAACATTCATTACATGTCATACATTGAATAACATATGCAATACTCAACTAGAAGGCCTTCCAAAATTAATTTTCAATAATAGGGCACAATTAACACATTCTAGAAGCAACCATTCCATACCTTAAACAAATTTAAGAGAAATTCCATCAACAATAAGCACTTACAAGATGACATGCAATATATCCACCCAAGATCCAAGAAATAGCTCCAAAGGAGAAATGTGAATTAGCTCCAAATGTCAAAATGCATTCCAAAACGTCTCCAGTAGCCAAAGAACAAGTGTGAGTTCTTCTTAAGAGATCCAATCCAAGAGTGATGATGATGAGAAGCTCAAATGAGCTCTCATCTATTTACACATGATTTATCAAGTCTAATTTAGCCTAGAAAACCATCTTAGTTGTCAAAAGGAGGGCAAAACTAATTGTGGTTACAATCCAACCACATAGCCAATGAAAATCATAAAGATAAACCTCAAGAGGGCCAAAATGTTGACGTCATCGATGTGTAGGCATCTTGGAGGCATGCGTTGAGCACTCTTTGTGCCAAGATGAGTCAAGAGGTCTCTATGAATGACCTACTAGGGGTTGGCCCCTAGACATGCATGCAAATCATCAAGTGAGCCCTAGTTTTGTGTTTGCGGCACAAAATGGGTCTCAAGGGTCTCGCAGTGGTAGAATAGCCTACATCTGCTCCATTGTTGAGGGCTTTTGCCTACATGCTATATTAAATGTCTCAGCCATCTTTTGTGTTTTATAAGCACCCGATTGCACAATTAAAAACACAAATTTTGGGTTGGATTGCCCACCTTCTAACATGTGTTCTCGACGGATGGGTGAGGAAAAATACCACTGGTGCAGAGATTGGAGATAAAGTGGCACAACACATTCGCTATGAGGTGGCTCTCAAGGGTTGTCAGCAGAAGAAGATGACTAGGAAAGAAGCTCTCCTAGGGGTCCCCACTTTTTGGTTGGTAATATGCATGACAATTTTGCTATTACAAATTCTTCAAAAGCTCCAGTTGTGGTTGCAACTCCAAAGAATGTGAGCTCCATTTCACACAAATCATGGCATTGAGCAATTAACTCAGGTGATGAACTCTAAACAGTTACACTAGCTTGTGCATATAACATTCCACGCCTTATTGGAGTGGAATAAAACTAAATTCTTATAGATATCTAATTTGTTGTATAGCTCAGAGTTTAGGCATTTGGTATTTTTGAAGCAATGCTTATTGTAATCTATGTAAAGTGATGAACATGAGTTATATTTGTTGCAAGTTTGTGTAAAATTATGATTTTATTGACACCATATGTGCACTAAATTAATTCTTATTTTGTTCAAGTGGATAATCAATATTGACATTTTGTATAACTAGACAGTTTGTAAGGGAGAAATCCCAGTAAATGAAGAGACTTATGGATGGTATGCATGTATTTGTAATGAAAATTCAAGAGAGATGCATTGATGGCCATATGGTAGGTTGAATAGCATGTTATTGCTAGCTATAAAAGCTTAGTGCATGGCTACATGGGAGGGAGCTATATTTATTCCATTGAATTTTTTTACTCTTAACCAAAGCCTCCAATGTGTCCAAGTTGTTTGATTTTATAAGAAAATAAACTTGATTTGAAGTTTCATCACTGTCACTGACTCATTTTTTATTGAATAGTTTGATTATATGGAATTTAATTGATTAATATATTCTTTTCTTCAGGCTTTATTTTTTGATTGTGCAGTTTGATTATGTAATTTGTTAGCCTATATTTGTTTCTGTAGGTTAAAATCTCTTAAGAGATATGTGTAATTATTTATAATAGATTTATAGGGTTTGTTTTGTCACCACAGTGTTAATGATATATGTGCGTTAATGATATATATGTGGTAAAAACATATATAATCAATGTATAATGATAGTTTTAAATATAATTGTTCTATTGAGAGGTGCTCTCTAGCCTAGTATGTAGAAATGTTGTAATGTTGTAATGTTTAACATTTTTAGTCAATAAAACAAAATTAAATTAAAAAAACAAAATAAAATAAAAACATAAAATTTTCTAGCTCATGTTTTTTCCGCAAATCCACCAAGCGTCGAGAGTGATCAAATATCTTTTCACTCTAAAAAATATTTGCACCTCTTTTGAAGCAGGTTCCATGTGTTATAATTAATTGTTTAATTTTAATATTAAAATTTGAATATGGTGCGAGAAGTTCAACAACCTGGATCACAATTTTTCCCACACCTAGAAGTTGAATGTCCAACCTAAAAATGTTATAGTCCAAAGCACCATCCCCTAAAAAACTATAAGTTAGAATAAAAGTATGACCCCAAGAGTTCTGGTTTATAGGTAACTAATTCATAACCTAGAAGTATATCAAACACAATATCATTAATATTGCTCACAACCTCCTCATACAATGTCTGGTAATGCATTTTAAAGAAAAATTAATGCATTTTAAAAAACAGATTTACAAAATGAGCAGAGGTTGTTCCAAAATGTCTAGTGCAAATTTGCAAAATAAATTTTAAATATAATATTATGATAATAAACTTTATAAATACCAATAAAACATAAACAAATCAAACATAGACATATAGCCTGAAGTCAATCATAATAACACTCGAATGTTTAAATATAATATTGTGATAATAAACTTTATAAATGCCACTAAAACAGAAACAAATCAAACATAGACATATAGCCTGAAGTCAATCATAACAAGAGTGGCTGCATGGCAGCTAGTCCCTGCCTAGCTGTTCCAGCCACCACCAGCCAGAGATTTTTGCAGGTTAGGCAGTTCAGAGAAGCCGAACCTTTACAGGTTAGCCGAGAGGCAATAACCGAGGCATATCTGTCTGTAGTGGGTCGAATGCAGCCTCAAGGAGCAGCTAACCGGAGCTAACTGGTAATTTGAACCTACAACAAACAAACTACCCAGTCCTGGATCGTTGGAACTGCTTGGGATTTCTTCAATATTGCCTCCCATACTAAACGAAGGATTCCTTGCGCAATATTATTTCTTGAGAACAGGCTAATTGTTGAACCTCTCGATAGTATGCACTTTGCTTGTTGTGGGTGTGAATATGAGTGACAAAAAGTTTTATGGTTAGATATTGCATAGTCTCACTGGGAAAAATGAATAAAAGTATATCTTATTTGTCACAAGGGAAAAAATTCAGATGTATCACTGTGTACACAGGTTTCATTGATCAATAGCACTATCCAAATGATCAACGAATATTATAAATAGTGGACAGCTTGTCTGCTCGATGTTTAATGCAATTGGGTCCGCGATTCTTTATTTTTTCAAATCCACTTTAGGGACGTGGTAGGCGTAGTTGAAAAGTGGGCCCTCCTCGCAAGTCTAAAGTATAATTTTTTAATTTAAAGGTAATGGTAACCAGTCAGAATTGTCCAGACGAGGTTCCAATTCAGCCCACTATTATCCAGACGAGGTTCCAGTTCAGCCCACTGTGAACTTTATTGAAATACGATGAACGGAGCGTCTGACGAGTGTTCTAAGTGGAGATTGCATGCACCTCACGTGTCCTTAAGTTATCCATTAGCCACCACACGGTACCTTCAGGAGCTTGGCCTCTCTTTCCTAACGTGACGATGATTTCGGTTGCAGAATGGCCAAGAGACCCGTTAGTTGGCCTAAGGAACGGCCACGAAACAGAATGCAGCCAAGCGGCTAAGGAGTCAGGCAGTAGTATCTATCTCAGCTCAAGGGTCGAAGGATTGCCAGGGTAACGATTAATGCGTTCCCAGGCTCAAAGTTTCAGGGCCTCTTCAAGGTAGCAATCAAGGTAGCAAGTAGTTCTTTGGCTCAAGGTAGAACTAGCGATAAGGTTCCAAGGTTTCAAGGGCTCATCAGTGCCATATAGCTCGATAATCTTTGAGGTCTCCTGCTCTCTCTGAAACTGCGCACTTACCTAAGTTTGGACGGATGCAAATGTCTGGTTTATCCGGGCGACTCGGACTAAGCAGTGAAAACTAAAATCGAATAGGATGAGCTTTCAAGTGGATTCACGGATGTGTTGATGGCAGGCATTGGGCACACAGAAGATTCGTCAAGAATCAAGGGCATTGAGAACAGGTGGTGTGTTAAGTGAGTGTATTGAGCACAGGTGGTGTATATAGGGACTTTTCCAGGTATTAGTGGTTGGTGCAGCATCGGGATGACTGGTTTATTGTTGATAGACGACAACATTGGAGCATGGCAGGAAAGCACTATTCGCTCTTCTCTTTCTTCTGATGTAATTGCAAGAAAGATTGCTGAAGATAAGATCCAGATTCTTGTTAATATATCTGTTTGATATAAGCTTTTATATTATTTTGAAAGCACACTTTTTTGTCCTTTCAGGGTGCTCGAAATGAAATATTTGCGATGCAACCAGCATTTTTGACAGGTTTCGAAGCGCAATTAGTGCAGCATTACGATTTCTTCATTCTTAGATACAGGAATGCTCTTGTGAAAACTAAAATCGAATAGGATGAGCTTTCAAGTGGATTCACGGATGTGTTGATGGCGGGCATTGGGCACACAGAAGATTCGTCAATAATCAAGGGCATTGAGAACAGGGGGTGTGTTAAGTGAGTGTATTGAGCACAGGTGGTGTATATAGGGACTTTTCCAGGTATTAGTGGTTGGTGCAGCATCGGGACGACTGGTTTATTGTTGATAGACGACGGCATTGGAGCATGGCAGGAAAGCACTATTCGCTCTTCTCTTTCTTCTGATGTAATTGCAAGAAAGATTGCTGAAGATAAGATCCAGATTCTTGTTAATATATCTGTTTGATATAAGCTTTTATATTATTTTGAAAGCACACTTTTTTATCCTTTCAGGGTGCTCGAAATGAAATATTTGCGATGCAACTAGCATTTTTGACAGGTTTCGAAGCGCAATTATTGCAGCATTACGATTTCTTCATTCTTAGATACAGGAATGCTCTTTGAACAAAATATTAAAACCTAGTCTTGACTGACTGTATGATTACGATTTCTTGATTCTTGAAAATTTTCCGCATATAGGATTGCACTTGAAACCATATCTTTAAATTGAGTCTTGATTTTGCTATCTACAGGGCTCTTGCGGAGCACGGTTACCAGAGAAGTTCCAAGAAGTGCCAGGAGAAATTCGAGAATCTTTACAAATACTACAAGAAAACAAAAGAAGGCAAAGCAGGAAGGCAGTATTCTATGTACAACGGCCTCTATGCACACTGCAATGGGAGACATCACTATTTTTACCCATAATTTAGAGACAAATCAGTGCAATGAGCAACAATCTCCATAAAAATTTCTTCGTCCACCAACTTCCGGCCCTAAGTTGTAAAGAGGGTTTTTAAAACTCAATTTAACCATTACCATTTCCTCATTATATGTTATTGAACTAAAGCAGTACTGATTATGTTCATCAAACATGTTTGTGTACATTTGTGTAGTTTGTCTCTCCCATGCAGTTTGCACATATATATTCGAAAAAGATTGTTCATATGCCACATTGTTATTTTGTTAATGATTACAAGCAGGTATTCAGCAAACATTTCGAAGTTGTTATTTTGTTATTGGTATTCAGCAAACATTTCGAAGTTGTTATTTTGTTTTTCTTTCAAACTTCTCTACAGGGTATCTTTGTTACTATCTTGGGCTATTTTCCCAAATCGCTTTTTGGATGTCTTTGCTAATATTTTTTCTTTGCAGAAAAATCGAGATCTTTTGGATCCTAATTGCCAACATAAACGTTCAGATTATGGTTTGCTAGAAGACAAATTTTTGTTTGCGTGCTTTAATCAGTTATACAAAAGCAGGGCTCCAGTGGCAGCCGGTGTTCGGACTAAGCCAAAGCTTGAGAGAAACCAAATAAGTTTGAGTATTTGGGAGAAGCCAATCACCTCTATTGTTGCAGGTTTGATTGATCTCCTTTCAAGTCTCTGATTTCTGTCTGTCATGAAAAGAATGAGTGCAATCTGGTTATTGCAAGTTTATAGAATATAAACATCTTTCATTTTCTCATATTAGCATTATGTTAGCATTTGTGAATGAAATACTGTAAATCTCTAATTGCCAGTGTAGAAAAAGAGATTAATCTCCAATGTAGAAAACGAGGGAATTCAAAAATAATTTGCTATTGTATTAATGGCTGGCAAAGAAAATCATCACCACTGTATCTGCACACAAATACCAAGCAAATTGAAAATACAGGTATGCGGACTTGTTTTTGACTTCTTTTCCAATTTTCTGTCTTCAAATAATGAACATGAGGTTTTCTTTTACAGATCAACGAATTTGTTAAGGAAACTAGGGATTACCGGTATTTCCAGCTGAAAGCTACTCTGGGAGAATTGTGAGCTCGCAACATTTCCGTCTGGGCTGCACCACTACCAGCTAAAGGAGCTAAGCTACCAATTCCATTGAACCGATACAGTTTCATACAGTTCTTTCCGAATTTTCTCAAGCGGTCAGGGAAATGTGTCAAGCATATAAGCGGTCAGGGAAACGTGTCAAGCCTATAATAGAGAAGAAGACGCGTGGACCAGCCTTAAGAATAATATGAGCAGAGTCCGTAAAGCCGCCTGTATAGAAAACTTTGGTAACTTTGGTTAAATATTGTGTTGCGTGTACATACGCCTCAAATGTTAGTCCTTTAATGCTAGCATTAATCTCCACAATGGAAGTCAAAAATAAAAATAAGATATGCTTTTGGACTCTTCTCCTCGGGAAGAGGCCAAATAAGATGATGAAATAAACAAGCATATTGTTAACATACCGGCGGGGTTGTATAAGCTGCACACTTAGTGTATAAACTGTCACTAAACCGCGTGAACTAATGCTACAAATCGTGATTCCGATTACTATAGTCCCTGGCCATTGCCAGATGGAAGGGACTAATAAGACTCGAATGTTTTGATAAATACCACCAAATTACTTAGCCAAAATAAGACTCAAAGAATTGTTAAATTTTAGATTTTTATTATTAATTAAATTTGGTATTTTGGGCAGTGTCCTCGCCATTTGTAACTTCGAAGTAAAAACCAACGTTTAAGTAGCCATACACACTATAAGCGGTATTTTGTCATCAAAAATTCAATCCAAGAGATATTTCTGTTAACTACACTAATCCAAGGTACTTTTTGACAGTATTGTGACTAGGATCTAACTTCATATACTAAATACGGACAATCCAGCCGGCAAAGACATTATAAGAAGTATTCAGTCAGCAAAAAGTCAATCAAAGTAACATCAAAGATTCATGCAAACTTTCCACAAACTCCAAGCAAATGCTAATATTTAGTCCAACATAATACAATGAGAGAGCAAACAGGAATGGTTGCATTGGGCTTATTATTATGCAAGTACACTCTTTGTACAATAATTTACAGCTAGCTCCTCGGGATGGCCCTAAGGAGATGGGACTGCCGAACGATATTCTTGCAAAATCAAAACAATGTCGCTTTAATAAGAAAAATTACATACTCCATGCAAAGCACTGTACAAATAGCAGATTTTAAAGATTGTATGGAAGAAAACCTAGGGTAATATGGTATAAAAACACAGCAAGCAGCTCATGCGTTCAACTCAATTAAGTTACTGTGGCTATACCGATGAAAGTATTGTGCCGGGACCAAATTATGCTGATTTACTTGATAATATTGAGACCACAAAAGGACCCTTGAAAGTTTATTTTCCACTTCATTTCAATTCCATCAGATAATTTTCACTTCTAATTATCTTCCTTAGTTGCGCATATGTTATCAAATACTATCTTGAGTTTGTCATACTAACATTGTGCACAAAGGAAGTGTTAGTTTGACAACGAATTAGTAATTTTGGGTAAAATGTAACTAGTCAGTTTTATATCGAAATGTCAGTTATGTAACGGAGGTTGATGATATAAAACTAGTGAATGCCTGTGAAATGTATGTGTGGAGAATCATTGTTGAATTAATAAATTCCAATCCCTTGCCCCGTGAATGTTTCCTTGACTCCCTGTCGAGGTTTTACCACGTAAATCCTGAGTGTCTATTTGCATGTGTTTGAATTCAGTTTATTTTCTTGGTCAATGTATAACTGAATGAGTTTAGTTTCTTTTCTTCATTATTTCCATATTCATTCAACAATTGGTATCAGGGCGTGAGCGTGAATCTGCCTATGGAGGAAAAAAAAAATAGTTTCAGCACGTGGCTGAGTGTGTGGCTAAGTGAGCAACCTGCCCTGCGTAAGAGAAGGACCTGCTGTTAAGTCTCTGCGTAAAAGCGAAAGGCGTGAAGTTGATGGGTGTTATTTGCATGTGAACCAGGGTGGAACGGTTTACAATGAGTGCTCTCTGCGTGGAGCCGTTGTTGGCCCTGTTCAGGCTGTTGAGAAGCCGTCAAGGAATCTGCGTGTGCAGCCGTCGAAGTAGCTGTGTGTTTTTCTGTGTGAGAAGAAACAATAGTCTGTGTGAGGTGTGCAAGAAACAATACGCTGGGAAGGTGTGACCTCTGCGTGCAAAGAAAACGTCTGCCTACGTGTTTGCCAGACATTCGCTGACTGTTGTGCCCGTTCAAAACCCTCATCCGCCTAGTGTCTCTGCGTATGTCAAAGGCTGAGCGTGGAAGTGTGGAAAAGCATGGAACAAATTCGCTGGGTGGTTTGGAGTGTGACGCTGTTCTCTGCGTAGCTGAGGAAGCTATCTAGCAGAGCCGGCAGAACTGTTCTCTGCGTGCTGCCAGTGCTGGTTGCTTGAAGAAAACCAGAAAAGAGGATTTCGATCAGCAAAAGGAATTCTGGTATTTTTTTTTTAAGTTTTGAGACAAATCTTGTTTCATAAATTTTTTAAATAAAGGGGTGAATGTGTAAAATTGAATAAAAAGAAGACAGATTTTTTTATTGAAGGAAAGGAGAAAAGAAGTTTTTTTTAAAGGGTTTTTCTATTTAAATTGAAATTTTTTTTGGAGAAATAAGGAAATATACACCTTAGTTGAAGGAAAAACTTTCATTGGAAAATAAGGAAATATAAACCTTTGTTGAAAACACTGAAATCCTAGGAGAAGAACAAAGACTGAAACCCTAGGAGAAGAACAAAATGGCCAAGATGTCGAATGCGAAATTCGAGGTGGAGAAATTCACCGAAAAGAGCAATTTTGCTCTTTGGAAAATGAAGGTTAGGGATTTGCTTATGCAACAAGGGTTGCACAAGGCATTGGATGGGGCAACTAAGAAACCTACTACCATGACTACTTCAGACTGAGAGGACTTGGATGCCCGAGCTCTCAGTACCAGCCGGTTATGCCTAGCGGATGAAGTTCTCTTCAATATTGTTGAAGAGACTACAGCTTCAGGATTATGGGAAAAACTCGAAAAACTCTATATGACAAAGTCATTAACCAACAGAATTTATCTGAAAAGACAGTTATACAGTCTTTGAATGAAAGAAGGTTCAAACGTTGCAGAGCATTTGAATGTTTTTAATACACTAATATGTCAATTAACAGATATGGAAGTTAAAATACAGGAAGAAGATAAAGCCATAACCTTGTTGTGTTCTCTGCCTGAATCATGGGATCACTTCATAACTTCAATCAGCATGAGCACTGCTGATTCTTTGAAGTTTGAATCAATCGTGGGAGCTCTCCTGTCTGAAGAAGTACGAAGGAAATCCAGCACTGAAACAGCTGCATCAGAAGCCATGGTAGCTAGAGGACGCTCAAAGGAAAGAGGAGAAAAACCAATGGGGTCTTCCAGATCGAAATCGAAGGGAAAGAAGTGTAAGGCAAAATGTTGGAGTTGCAATAAAATTGGACACTTGAAGGACTGATGGAAACGAAAGGAATCTGAAAACACGAAGAAGGAAGCGAATCAAGTCGATTCAGGTATGATAGACGAAGTTTTATCTGCTGAAGAATTATGTATGATAGATGAAACTTCACCTGAATGTAATGTCTCTCAGGGTTTAGATAGCTGGCTATTAGACTCTGGTGCTTCACATCACATGTGCCCACATAGAAATTGGTTTACCTCGTATAAAAATGTAAATGGTAGTTCTGTGTTTATGGGTAACAATGTGTCATGTCAAACTGTTGGGATGGGAAATATCAGGATTAAGATGTATGATAACACAGTTAGAACGTTAACTAGTGTTAGGCATGTACCTGATTTGAAAAAAAAAAATGATTTCTTTGGGAGTGTTGGATTCAGATGGTTATAAGTTTACAGGTCAGGATGACGTCTTGAAAGTCTTTAAAGGAGCCCTTGTGGTTATGAAGGCAGAAAAAGTTGGAAATCTTTACAGGTTAAAAGGTGTTGGGTATACGACCAAAGTCCCACATTGACTAGAAGTGGGGAGGATCATGGGTATATAAGGATGGACAAATATCTCCACTGGTACGAGGCCTTTTGGGGTAAAGCCCAAAAACAAATCCATGAGGGCTTAGGCCCAAAGTGGACAATATCATACCATTGTGGAGATATGTGGTGTCCAGAGTCCTTACAAGTGGTATCAGAGCCAAGTTCCGAAGTTAGCCAAGTGCATGAATCCTCGAAATGCCGAACGAAGGTGGTGGGCCCCGGTAATATCACGATGGGATCCATGGATGAGCTCGGTTAGACAGGCGATGTGCTCCGGATTCTTCATGGACGTGTCCTAGTCCCAACACGGTGAAGAGGAGTTGACCTGAGATAGAGCAAGCTCTCGAGGCAGGTGGTGCTCCATGTAAGGCGTGTGCTTCCAACGCATTCGAGCGGAGAATTCTGGTTGGTAGAGAGCGGACGGATGGATAATCGTTTGAGCGGAGGCTCGTTGGTCCTTTGTTCGAGGGGAGGATTGTTGGGTATACGACCAAAGTCCCACATTGACTAGAAGTGGGGAGGATCATGGGTATATAAGGATGGACAAATATCTCCATTGGTATGAGGTCTTTTGGGGTAAAGCCCAAAAACAAATCCATGAGGGCTTAGGCCCAAAGTGGACAATATCATACCATTATGGAGATATGTGGTGTCCAGAGTCCTTACAAAAGGAAGTACTCAGATCAGTGAAGCAGCGGTTGCGTCAGAAAATGAAGAAGCAGGTGCTCGTCTATGGCATCAGCGATTGGGTCATATGAGCGAGAAATGTCTTCAGATACTGATGAAACGTAAATCTCTTCCCGGTCTGAAATCCTTGAAGTTAGATTTCTGTAAACATTGTGTGTAGGGAAAACAGTGTAAACAGAGATTTAAAGTTGGAAATCATAATAGTAAAGATGTTGGACTATATTCATTCTGACCTGTGGGGGCCATCCCCTGTTCTGTCATATGGAGGTGCACTGTATTTTTTAACGTTTATTGATGATTACTCCCGTAAAGTTTGGGTCTATATGCTAAAAAGGAAAGTTGATGTATTAAATGTCTTTAAACAATTTAAAGTAATGGTAGAGAAAAGAACAGGGAAATCTATTAAATGCTTAAGAAC